>JAVLVB010000124.1:3425252-3471546 GCA_032876305.1 Orestias chungarensis | reverse complement strand
CACTACTGCCACAAAAACGGACACACACATACACATACATACTGGCACACGGATTCACTGGGGATTCAGTAAAAAGATTCCCTGAAAGATTCCTGAAAGTTGAGCTTTTAAAAGCTTGGAAGCCGCTCCGTGCTTTAAAGCTCAATGGGCAGCCTTTATGTTATGCGTGGCACCGGCCTGAATGGCGTCAACGCTTCAAGTGGCCGACAAAGGCGGACTTCAGATCTCTTAGGCTCCTGAAAATTGATACAATCATTGCAGGGCCATATTAGCGACATTGTGTGGAGGCCCTGTGTGCGGCCTCACTGGTGGCTGTGGTGGATTTTTAAACATTTAATCAGAAAGGTCACGGAAAAGGCCACATTTTCTCCACCCCACCACAGTATTATGCGGCCACCGTCCTGTTTTTAAATGGCAATTTTGGTCAGAATGATGTTAAATGTTGAGTTTTAATTTACACATAGCATCAAACATGTTAGTCTTAAGGATTTGTTTAGATGTCATGTAATGAGAGCACCTTGTGCTACATGTTTGCTGTTTTCTCTATTATTTTCGGATTAATAGCTGTTCTGCTAATAAATACTTTACATATTAAAAACGTTTGAATACAAACACCTGTCATATTTTTATTTATAACAAATCTAAGTTCTTCACAGTTACGCGTTATTACGTAATGGGCTTTCACATTAAATTGGAGTAGTATTATTTAAACATTTGAAAAACATGAATAAATTAAGAGGTATAAATACTTTTTGTGATTATGAATCGTCATTTGACCGTTGTTTTCCTTCGGCTCCAGGTGCGATGTGTAACATCAACATCGACGAGTGCGCCATCAACCCCTGCCACAACGGCGGCACCTGCATCGACGAAGTCAACGGTTTCACCTGCGTGTGTCCAGACGGCTACCAAGATCTCACCTGCTTCTCCCAAGTCAACGAGTGCCTCAGCAACCCCTGCATCCACGGTCACTGCGAAGACAAAGTCAACGGGTAGGTCGCTCTTCAACACCATCTAGGTGCATGTTTAGCCAATGTTTTTTTTTAATCACACTACGATTGAGCCTGCCCCTGTCTTCCTATCAGCTATAAATGCTTGTGTGACGCCGGCTGGAGCGGCAAAAACTGCGACATCAACAACAACGAGTGCGAATCCAACCCTTGTATGAATGGAGGGACCTGCAAGGACATGACCAGCGGTTACGTTTGCACCTGTCGCATGGGTTTCACAGGTTAGTGTGTGTCTGTGCGCTCGGACCGTCGACCTTCGTCTGAACTTAAGCGTGCGACGTGACTGACCGTCTTCTCCGACCTCAGGACCAAACTGCCAGACAAACATCAACGAATGCGCCTCCAACCCCTGCCTGAACCAGGGGACGTGCATCGACGATGTCGCAGGGTACAAGTGCAACTGTGTCCTGCCGTACACTGGTATGATGTTATTATTGAAGTTATTTAATATTACATCAATCTATTAGTGTGTTATTCTGGAATTTCCTTACTGGGGAGGAAGCTTCCACCGACTGAGTAATCTAATGGATTTGCCAAAGAGGAAAAAATGTGCTTCTGATAAAGTAACTGTCGGGTAAAGTTAACACACAAGACTTCCTCAGAGCTAAAAGATGATTCCATGAGTCCTCTGTGGTTCAAGCCACTCCTCGAAAAAGATCTGGGAAAGGTTTTTTTTAATTTTTTGACCAAACAGATAGTGATGGAAAGGCCATGCTGTCTTGTATTTGCCCTGTGTTTTTTGGAACCCACCACAGGACTTTAAATAATAAAATGCCTCTTTCTTGTGTCGGGGTGGGAACATGCGGCTTGACACATTTCCTGTTTGCCTGCTTCCTGTCTCACAGTAAAGCAAATAGCTTCACAATGGCCGGAAGCTGGAGTTGGCTTCCCGTACGGACCGCGCGTTTGTGGAAACAGATAGACATGTGTCCCCAGGCCTCTGGTACTGACAGAGCCTGGATAGAATCCACTGATAGCACTGATTGAAAGATGATTCCCTGTCCATTTGGTTTGGGTTATCTCCAAATCCTGGAGTCCTGCATGAGATCACAGAGTGAAGTAAGATGTTATTATTTGTCTTACAGGAGAAAATTGCGAAATCGTGATGGCCCCCTGCAGCCCTAAACCCTGTAAGCACGGAGGAATATGTCAGGAGTCAGAGGACTATCTGAGCTTCTCCTGTATCTGTCCTGAAGGATGGCAAGGTGAGCTCCCAGCATGCACAGTTGCCCCTAAATGATCAGCAGAGGTCACAAATTCCTGAGGATACTATATGATGTATTATACACTAATATGCTATGTTAGGGCACTATTATACTACGTTAAACTATATTTTAGCATATAAATAAATCAATATCTTATTCAGTCTAATAATCTATCAAAGATCAGTTTGAGAAATTCATTCTTCAGTCAAATTTTAAAAAGTAAGGTGTTTTCTTTATATTTCTCATGTGTTTTTTTTTGTTAGGATAGTTAGCATACACACACAAGAATTAGTACATCTCAGTTGAATTTGAAAGACTGTGAGAATAAAAACATACTAAACCTGGTATATAATCAAGAATAATGTTGTTATTAATCAAGCTAAGGTCTATTTGCTAATTATTCAAATATGTAAAAATACCCAGTCAAACAAACGTGGCCTCAGACCAGATCTTTATTTAATTTTAGTTATGTTTTAAATGAGATTACGGTTTGTAGAAAGTTTTTCGGAGAACCATCTAAAATTAAGATGATGCTATATCTTAATTTCTGAGAAGGTGACAAAATATGGTGCTTACAGAATATTGACATTTCAATACGTAAGACTGTTTTATGTTGGTAAATGTATTAAAAATTATATAATTTCATTATATAATTTCATTTCATATGATGATTCTTTTGGTTTATACTTACATGTTCTTTAAATTGTCCTTTCCTGCTTGTCTTATCCAGGAAAACATTATTCTGTAAATATTCATCTAGGTTCAAACCATGTGGAATTGACAAGTAAATGCTGTTTACCTCAGACAAAAACTTTTAATATGTGTCATTTAGCAGTATAGCTTTATCAAAACCAACATTTTCACGAGATTATTAGGGGAATGAAATGTTTCCTAGTAAGTATCTATGTGCCGGACGACTGATAAAAGCTGAGCTCGAAGAATCCATAGTTAGCCCCTTGTGAATGAAAAAACACTAACGGATTTTTCTTCATCGTTCAGCGTATTTATTGATTTTGAAACTGAAAAGGGTCTGTTCAATTCAGACTGGAAATGGATCCAATTATAGATATAATGGCTGCAAAGCTGCACAGCTCAACCAGTTTTTAAATGTAGTCCTACATAGTGTTTTCGGCCCTAATTCCAACATTAGTTTACAGCTTCTTGTTTTAATTTTTTTGTCCATTCAAGGCCAAACATGTGAGGTGGACATAAAAGAGTGTGTGAAGAACCCTTGTCGAAATGGAGCGACTTGCCAGAATACATTGGGCAGCTACCGATGCAGCTGTAAACCAGGCTTTACCGGACGCAACTGTGAGACCAACATCGATGACTGCAAGCCCAGTACGTTCACTTATCCTTCACCTTATGCTGATGTTGGCGGAGACTTAAACCTCCAATAGCGTTTCTGAGCTTAGCTGTTCTTTCCCTAGACCCCTGCAGCAATGGAGGCATTTGTAAAGATGAGGTCAATAGCTTCCTGTGTACCTGCTTGCCCGGGTTCCAGGGACCAAAGTGCGAGGAAGACATCAACGAATGCGAGAGCAATCCATGCAAGAACGGAGCCAACTGCACAGACTGCGTGAACAGCTACACCTGCACCTGTCCGCCTGGCTTCAGCGGGATCCAATGTGAAAATAACACTCCTGACTGCACAGAGAGGTAGGGAGCTTGCCAGAGCTGAAACACAGACACACCTTGATTGATAGGGAAGACGAGATGTGATCTAAATCGACAGGTTCATTTTTTGAAGCAGTGTAATTCTTGTTTTCTTGTCCACTGCTGCCCCCTGTGGAGGAGGGTTGTTTAAGCACAAAGCCGCATGCCTTCTAATGCAGCTGCACCGTGAACAGAAGTCAGTATTGCTATATAATTGATGTGCCTATGAGCCGCTGATGATGGTCTTCTCACACGTTGTCGAAAAGTTTAATACACAAAGTAGGTCATTGCTATAACAAGAGAAGTGCAGATTACTTCAGTTCAATCTTGGCAGCTCAGATTAATGTTTTATTGATTCACTTTGCTACAAAGTTCAATCTGTTCTGGTTCGTTGTTTTTTTTTTTTAAGAATTATTTTTCCTTTTTTAGCTCCTGCTTCAACGGTGGAACCTGCATGGACGGCATCAACACCTTCACCTGTTTGTGCCCACCGGGCTTTACCGGGAGCTACTGCCAGCATGATATCAATGAGTGTGACTCCATACCGTGTCTAAATGGCGGCACCTGTCAGGACAGTTACGGTACATACAAGTGCACCTGTCCGCATGGTTACACGGGACTCAACTGTCAGGTAGGATGAGGGAGAATTTGAAATGTGATCATATTTTTAGCCAGAATTTAGTTTTATTGAGTTTGTTTTGTGTTGCAGAACTTGGTTCATTGGTGTGACATGTCCCCTTGTAAAAATGGAGGATCTTGCCAGCAGAGAGGGACCACCTACAGGTGTGAGTGTGAGACGGGCTGGACGGGCCTTTACTGCGACGTCCCAAGTGTTTCCTGTGAGGTCGCCGCAAAACAAAGAGGTACCAGGAGAGTTCAAACCTCACCATATTCCTGTAAAAGTGGCATGCCTGGTGAAAATTGTACATTGAAACTGTCTCCATCATACCATTTCTGCTCAGGAGTCGCTGTTTCCCAACTGTGTCAAAACTCGGGTCAGTGTCTGGATGTAGGAAACCGCCACTACTGTCACTGTCAGGTCGGATACACTGGGAGCTACTGCGAGCAGCAGGTGGATGAGTGCACACCGAACCCCTGCCAGAACGGAGCCACCTGCACCGACTTCCTGGGCGGATACTCCTGCAAGGTTACAAGCCTAAAATCAAATCCTAATCCTATCAGGTCTCGGTACTCGGCTTGTTCCCATATTTTGTTTAACTTCACAAGACTCCGATTTCATCAATGTTTGCAGAATTTTACTTTGAAAAGTGTGATTAAACATGCAGGGTTTGGAAACGCTTACACTGTGGTTAATATGGTGTTCTGCTGGGGCAGAGACAATATTTAGGTAGATGTTGCTGGTTGTGAAGTCAGACTCAGTGTTTAACCACAATCTCAGCTGTGCTTGATTTTAATGTCAGTCCTAAGAATGATAGTATACAGCAGACTCCACCGCTGAGTGGAGTTAGTCAGTCCTGCAGAGAACAATTATTTGCTGGCCTTGGCAGGATGGATATAATCACAAAACAGCAAGGTAAACAAAACTACCCTTGTTTCATGTCAGGCATTGATCAAACGCTCCCCTTTCTTCTCCCTCTGTGTCTTCTTCCTCCGTCTGTCCCTCAGTGCTTGCCAGGATACTTGGGGGCCAACTGCTCTGTGGAGATCAATGAGTGTTTCTCCCAGCCGTGCCAGAACGGGGGCACCTGCATTGACCTGATCAATACCTACAAATGCTCCTGTCCCCGAGGAACTCAAGGTCAGCAGACCCCCCACACATACACACACACACACTCGTCCCACATCCGTCTGCCTCCCCAAAACCTGCCCTCTACCCCCGTTCTCTTCTCCATGCTTCATTAATTAGGGCTTAACAGCACCCAGGGCATTAAAACTCCCTCCTTCAAGCTTGCCTCCAACTCTTCCTCAACTTGTCAAATTTGCCATTGATTTCTCTCTTACACATGAAGGGGATTGTGTGTCAGCTCGAATCTGCAGCAGAGTTGGGAGCATCCGAAAGCAACCAACAGGTTTTTAACGCTGGATGATTCAATCTGAGCTTTTGTAAGAGAGGGACCTTAACAAAGTACTCGTGGCCCTTTAATGTGTACTTTCTATTATTAGCAATGATTTTTAAAAGGTGCTTTTATGCATTAGGTTGGTTTCTAACGGTTATTAATAACACTAAGCACAGTAAATGCTCATGGCGCGCTTGCGATGGACCATGTAAAAAACAACAAACTCACATTGTCACCTGCTTCCTCCCTCACATCCCGAAAGGTGTGCACTGCGAGATCAACGTGGACGACTGCAACCCGTCCACCGACCCCATCACCAAAGAGCCCAAGTGCTTCAACAACGGCAGGTGTGTGGACGGTGTGGGAGGCTACCACTGCACCTGCCTGGCGGGGTATGTGGGGGAGCGATGCGAGGGCGACGTCAACGAGTGTCTCTCCAACCCCTGCGACCCGCGGGGGACACACAGCTGCATCCAGCTGACCAACAACTACCGCTGCGAGTGTCGCACCGGATACACAGGTACACATGTTGTTCCAACGAACCATGTGTTGCATTTTATTTTTCATTTATGTTTAGTCTATAACAGTTTTTCTAATATTTTGTTTTACTAAACCCTTCGAGATTGTAGATTTTATCATTTTGGTAAAACTAACATACAAGAGAAAACAGGATACACATTTTATAGTGTAAAATCTGTGTGTCTGTGAATGATCTCTTTGCAGGTCAGCGCTGTGACCAGGTGTTTAATGGCTGCAAGGGTAAACCATGCCGTAATGGAGGCACCTGCGCTGTAGCCAGTAACACGCCCCACGGTTTCATCTGCAAATGTCCACCTGTGAGTTGAGAAACATTTTCAACTAATCTCTTATTGATTCTTATGTATAGCTTTGACTCTAATGTTGACATATATATGTTTAATTTAAAGGTTAGACCTATTGTTAGGAGTTTAGAGGGAGCTACGGCCAGCAGTTTTATTTTTGTTACAGCTGCAGCTGCTGAAAGGGGTGGCCACCGGCTCTTTTTTACTTAAAACAGTATATATTTATTCTTTCAAATGCCTTTGCAGCCTCCCCCTCCCCAAACACAAATGGTCTGAAGGCAGTGACAACTTCTGACTTTGAGTGTAGAAGACTGCCCTCACTGCTGCAGGCAGGAAGAAGGAAATAAACAACTATCCCCAGACTGCTCTACTTGAGGCAGCCTTCATCACTTTATTATAAATAATATGGTAAATGCTCCTCAAAGAGCGATTGCAGCCTACCTTTGGTTTGCTCTCTTTTCCACATTCTTCCAGCGCTACTACCAGGTGCCAAGACCACTGTACAATGGCACTAGGCTGAAGGTAGCGGCCATGAATGCGATGAAGTTGCTGTTAAAGGAAGGTCCGGCCCACAGCATTTAATGCAACCATCTAAAAAAACACTAGCTGACAAGACTGTTCGAAAAATGTGGAGAGCAGCTCGTATAGAAAACCAAACCTGACACAAAATGTTCAACATTGATTATGAAACATGTGGCAATTTCCATAAAACCCGATACTCATTTGTGAGACAGATTATTTTATATTTATCCAAATAAATGAATGTGTAATTATGATCATTATTTAGAATTTCTGAAATATTTTTACTTCATGGCTGTGTGCTGAAGATATGAATTTATTTTATCTCCACCTTGAAAACGTAAATCTTTCAGAGGTCTTAACAACACTTTAGAGAAGAAGATGCTATCAACATGAAACAGCAGCAATAATTATTATTTCCAGAATTTTTCCAGAGTGGGCAAATAAACAAACAGAAATAGGTGTTTATGTATGATTTTACCAAATGTATATTTAAATCACGTGTTGATTCCATTTTCACGGTTAAATTACTGTTTTGAGCAACAAGTTGAGATCGTAAAGATATACATAAAAGTCGAAGTCATTACATCCCAAGTGTAATGGGGGGTCGGGGGGGGTGTGCATCAGTAACGGCAGGAGCTTAATGGAGAACATAAAAGGAGCAGCAAATCAGTAACAATCAGCTTTCTACCAGTTACAGAAGGTCATCTGTGGGGAACCAGTCAGGATATCCTGTCCCAGTCTATCCTCTGACATGGTTACACCCATTAATAGGTGTTTCTTCTTGTCTTTGTTTTCACATTACCTGATTTTAGGCTGGCTGTAGTTCTTATCTAATCCCAAACGTCACTGTAGCCATTGCCTGAAAACTAATAAGTGGTTATTTTCCATTTTAGACTACATGAACCATTTATGCAGGTATACAGATATAGCATAGAACCATACTACATATTACTCATAATTAATAATTTCCTTCTGAGGTTTCTTACCTTGCGCTGCAGCATTTTGTTTTCTGTATTTAAACATAATTCTAATTTTTAAAAATGCAACATTTAAGTACAAAAAAACATGCTTTCTGTGTTTCATTATAAAAGGATTTCACTGGCTCCACTTGTGAGTACGACTCCCAAGCCTGCGGCAGCCTCCAGTGTCGCAACGGAGGCACGTGCATCTCTGGCCACAACAGTCCAAAGTGTCTGTGTCTGCCTTCGTTCACGGGGCCCGAGTGCCAGTTCCCCACCGACGGCCTCTGCAACTCCAACCCCTGCTACAACGGGGGCACGTGCGAGTACGCCGCCGAGGCGCCGTTCTACCACTGCGTCTGCCCCGCCAACTTCAACGGCCTCCGCTGCCAGATCCTGGACTACAGCTTCCGCGGCGGCTTCGGCCAGACCATACCGCCGCCGACCGACTTCGAGGTGGCCTGCAGCATCCGTGAGTGCGAGGAGTACAAGCACAATACGTTCTGCGACCCCCTCTGCAACAACCACGCGTGCGGCTGGGACAACGGTGACTGCTCCCTGAACTTCAACGACCCGTGGAAGAACTGCTCAGCCGCGCTGCAGTGCTGGCGGTACTTCAACGACGGGAAGTGCGACTCGCAGTGCGACAACGCCGGATGTCTCTACGATGGTTTTGATTGCCAGACTTTGGAGGGACAGTGCAAGTATGCCGCATTTTGTTTTCCTTCATCAGTTAAGGTAAAACTCGTGGCTATTAGCAGCTAATTATTTTATTTTTTCTGTAGTCCTCTGTATGACCAGTACTGCAAGGACCACTATGCTGACGGCCACTGTGACCAGGGTTGCAACAACGCTGAGTGCGAGTGGGACGGCCTGGACTGCGCTGACAACATGCCTGAGAAGCTCGCTATGGGCCAGCTGGTCGTGGTCGTGCACATCACGCCCGAGCATCTCCTCAACAACTCCTTCGGCTTCCTACGCGAGCTGAGCCGCATCCTCAGGACCAACGTGATATTCAGAAAGGACACAAAGGGGGAGATGATGGTTTACCCGTATTATGGCAACGAACACGAGCTGAAGAAGTACAACGTCAAGCGTTCGCTGGACTCCTGGTCGGAGTTTCCTGACAAGGTGCTGAACGTGATGAAAAGGGGTCTGTATGATACGGCCGCCATCAGGATGAGAGCGAGGAGGGAGCTCGATCATGTGCAAGTCAAAGGGTGAGAAAACAGCAATATCTCTTTATCTAAAGTAAATGGGTGGGCGTAACAAAAGCATTTTTTACATGCTTGTTAATTACTTATTCATTCCATTTGATTTCATTAAACCATCCCATTATCATTCACACACAATCTCTTTTACTTATTGTGGTAAAATTATAAAGATCTTCCTCTTATTGTCTTTTTTTTCTCTGTAGGTCTATCGTCCATTTAGAGATGGACAACCGTCAGTGCTTCCAGCAGTCCAGCGAGTGTTTCCAGAGCACCGAAGATGCCGCTGCGTTCCTCGGCGCTTTGGAGTCCAGCGGCAAACTGGACGTTCCGTTTACTATCGAAGCAGTTTACAGTGAGTGCGCTTCAGAGTATTTTTTCAATCTGCTACAGGATTGCAGGTTTAGGTTTTCTTTTATTTAAAGAGATTCATTACCTGGAATTTATTTATTTATTTATTTTACAAAATTAGAATAGTTGCTACTCCTACCAAATGTTTAAAAGCTTTTGATCAAGATTGATGAAGATGTATTTGTTGTACAACCTTGTTTTCACACTAAAAAGCTGATTAATTAATGCTGTAGCTCACGAGCAATACGCTAGAAACAAAAAATAAAATAATGAATAATAAAGTCAGATAATTTTACAAACATGCGACGAGTTATTCAAGAAGAATATTAAATAGGAAACTGGGCTACCATTGTTAGAGTTTCGTTTCAACTTGAAATAAGAATTTAAAAAGAAAAATGTATGAACCAAGTCATTTAAAGGGAGTTCTGCCTGCTTCAGATTTAAATGCTCTCTGTTTGTGATTTGGTTGTGTCTAAATATTGTTGCTCTTTCTCCTTCATGTGGGGCCTACTTTATTTTTTTTGTAATGAATTCAACATATTTAATTTAACCTTAAAATCATAAGGAACTATGAGCAAAAAACTTCCAAGAGAGTTGGGTTTTTGTTTTTGTTAGTATTAGTCTTCGGGGGGGGTGATAATATCATAATTATAGAGTTTAAGTAGACATATATTTTTTATGTCATTGTGTAGTCCTGTTCACTCTGACATATGTCATCTCAAAGCACTAGACAGTAAAATTGTAATTTAAGTCCAACAACACATGCACTTCAATTGATCCTAGTTATCAAACAGTGCGTTATTTTTAGCTTTTTTTATTTAAACTAGTAAGACAAGTTTTAAAAGTAAGGAAACCCAGCAGATTGCATCGAGTCATTGACTTGTAGCAATTACTTCTCCTGGACGTGACCTTACAAAAATCCCTCATACAGAACATCCATGTGGCAACAGTGGAGAGAAACAACACCCCTTTAATAGGAAGAAACCTCCAGCAGAACCAATAGGATAACAGCCATTGACTTAGGTTTTGGGAAGACAGAAAATAAGAAAAAAATAGCAGAAACAATTATTAAATTATAAAGGAAAATTATAGTTTTAATGAAAGAAAAAACAGAGGAAAAAACCCAAATTTAACAGTTGAAATAAATGTGACCAAAAAAGAGAAACTAGACAACCAGACAGTCCCTGCCTTATGAACTAAAACTGGGAGCTCCTTCCACTGATGAGGAGACTGATAACGCAAAGATCTACCTCCCATTCTTCTCTTAGAAACCACCACTAAACCTGCGACCATAGGAACGTATGGAGTAATCAGATATCTGATGATTATTGAGGGTTTGATATGTAAGAAAGGAGAATCCTAAAATGGATTCAGAATGTCACATGAAGCCAATGAAGGGAAGCTAAAATAGAGGAGATATGAACTTTTTTTCATGAAAACTTTTGCTGCAGTGTTTTGGATAAAATAATGATGTTTCACTGCATTTTGTGGACTTTCTGATAGTAAAGAGTTAGTCAATGCAGATTTAAAATCAAAGCCATACTGGAGCTGCATTCAAGAAAGCTTGTGATGTAACATAAATATGACACATTTAAGTAGAAAGAAGATCATGAAAACTTAGCGATGCATGTGCATTTAGCACAAACGTGTTTAGCAAATTCATGTGTTTCTATACGCTTTCACTCAACCTAAAAAGATCCACGCCGGCCTGCGGTCGGATCCTCCCCGCAGAACTCTTTGATTGTGAATTTGTTATGCAGTGGTGAACAAATGCAATTGTGAATCTCATGGTCGAAATCAATCAATCTCCTCCTCTGTGTGCAAATCCAATGGCTTCAGGCTCCAAAATGGTTAATTGCGGCAAATCAACTCATCCGAAATCCGCCCCACCCCCTCCCCAACCACAACCAACCCCACCGCCCCGCTCACATCATAAGGGCATCTCTGGCTTTCTCTTTCTCAGACATGTACACCTATACGTCCTCTGACGGCGAACTTGCACACATACGCGCACACGCGCCTTATCCCACATGGCGAGGGGCTGCTGCAACCTTCACCTTGCTGAATGTAATACCAGGACTTAATGTATCTCTGAGGGTTTAGGTTGGGGGAGTTTATCATTTCAAAATCGTTAGTGGAAAAAAGAAAAGAAGAGGAAAAATTGATCGGGAGTGTGCTAGAAGTTGTGAGTCTTTGTTATCTCGAAAATCCTAATAAATCCTTCGTCTTTACAGCTTAAAGCGCGTGCAGTAATTTCAAGTTCATTAATCCCCTCCCTTTTTTTCTCTTAAAGAAGAAATGGTAAAGTTGTCTCTTGGTACCCCGAGTTGAAAAGTGAGAGAGGAGCTGGTGATGTCCCCCCCCCCATTTTCTTTTTTATCACGCCCCATCCCCTCTTTTTGATGAAAAGTGGTTAGCTATTCTGATTATTCCTGAATAGATAGTTGAGAGCTAGCTTTACAAGCGGTGAGGAAGCGTCAGTCAGTTCCCGGCTCTGGCTCTGGGAACACCCGGGCGACGAAGAGCGGGACAATCAGGACCTTCGCTCCTCAGCCCCTTCGTGACCATGCCGCCCCCTTTCCCGCCAGGTGGCGTTGACCTGCAGCCTTCAGACGGACTCTACGCCATGTATTTGGTCCTGGGCGCCGTCGGCATACTGGCCTTCCTCGGAGTGGGAATGGTGGCAGCCCGAAAGCGGCGACACGAGCACGGGCGCCTCTGGCTCCCCGAGGGCTTCAAAACCACGGAGACCAGCAAGAAGAAAAGACGGGAGCCTGTCGGAGAGGATTCAGTTGGATTGAAGTGAGTTTCTGTTTACGGAAATCTACGTCCCTTTCGGGTCAGATGAACGGCTACCATTCTGGTCGGTCATAGTTGGATTTTACGAGGATCATAAATGAGACTGAGACAACTTAGGCCATCGTTAATTGACATAATCTGCTAGAGAGGTGGGGTAGGAAATTAATCGAAGGGTTTTTTGTTTTGTTTTTTGGCTCCCCAGAAACAAAGATCATTAGGTTTAAAAGCAACAGACTAAATGGATTTTTTCCCCCTGAAATTTCTGCGTTTACGCAGGCCGCTGAAAAACACATCGGATATTTCACTGATGGACGAGAACCCGAGCGAATGGGGAGAGGAGGAACCCGCAGATGTGAAACGCTTCAAGGTAAGGAAACAGAAACAAGCCGTGAGGATGAGAATGTTTGGGAACAATTATCGATAAATGTTTACGTTTCATTTAAAATGTATGCTTAAAAATTGTATCTTCAGTTTCTAATAATATTTTAAATAGTTTCCAATTTTTTTTTTCAATTTTTGAAACTCCCTGCCGTCGGTACTTTTGCAGCTTGACGAGCAGGCTGTAACAGACGCCGATGACCAGACTGACCACCGGCAGTGGACCCAGCAGCACCTGGATGCCGCCGATCTGCGCATCCCCTCCATTGCTCCCACTCCCCCTCAGGGCGAGATTGAAAATGACTGCATGGATGTCAACGTGCGAGGACCAGGTAATGTACATACAGTATTCACTGTAAATAATCCTTTTACATAATTGGTCTATCCTGTTTTTTTGCCAGATATTTTGGTGTGAGTATTTTGAGAAACTGCTAACAGAACTGTAAAGCAATCAAAGTACGTTTAATAGGATACCCAGTTCATCTAAGATCCTTTTTAACTGTGCGTCAAGGATTTTCCATTTTTACCAAATCCTGGAAAACTGTTCAACTGTCGACTGACTTTACTGGTTCATAAGGTAACAATCAGAAATTACAGAGCAGACTTTCAGCGTGTGCGTTTGCAAGTATAATTGTGCGTGAAGGAGTTACTAAAGCAGCATGTCCTCAGGGTAAAGGATGTTCTTCAAAGCAGCCAGCTGTAAGCCAAGTGCCTCAGGGAAAACACTGATTTCTGATCAGACGAATCATCTGACCAGTAATGGGACTCAGTTTATTTTCTGTGTTCAACCACATAAAGAAACAAAAAAAAACAATGACCAAATACAAAAAAAATAAAAAATAATCGGCTTTGTGCCGGAATCCCTGAAGGAAACCTACGAAAAACAAAAATCAAAGTAGTTCATTTAACATCTTGAAAGCTCACTTTTTCTCTCTGTCATGGATCGATGCACTCGAATCGACCAAATCTGTGAGATCTTGGGCTTGCTTTTCTTTTGAAGAGGAGAAAACCTATGCCAGTCATCTGACTGAGCTGGCTCTCTCAGTCAGATATTAATGCTCGGTTCTATTATAGCAGTCTAGCTTCAGCCTGCCCGCTATCCCTGAAGCATTGCTTTCCTTCTGAGGCTCCTCCTGTGCCTGCGCCTTGATCAGAATCCGCTGTCGAAAGAACAAGCAATGATGATTCAACACAGACATGAGCATCAAATCCACATTCGATTTGTTTGTTGCTTTGTTTTCATCTGCCCAGGGCTTTGAAACAGAGCAGTTTTTTTTTCTGCTCCTTGAACTCGCTCGGCCTTTCAGATTGTGCTGACCATGCAGGTTCTGCGTTTCACGCCCTTTTTGCCTCTCCTCTCCCCCTCAGACGGGTTCACCCCCCTGATGATCGCATCCTGCAGCGGAGGAGGATTAGAAACCGGCAACAGTGAGGAAGAGGAGGATGCCTCTGCCAACGTCATCAACGATTTCATTTACCAGGGCGCTAACCTCCACAATCAGACCGATCGCACGGGGGAGACGGCTCTCCACCTGGCAGCTCGCTACGCCCGTTCTGATGCCGCCAAGAGGCTTCTGGAGGCCAGCGCCGACGCAAACATTCAGGACAACATGGGCAGGACGCCTCTGCACGCTGCGGTGGCTGCTGATGCACAGGGAGTTTTCCAGGTTGGGTCCTTATGACATTTAATGCCTCCTTGGTGCTGAAATTGTTTTATCTGTACTTTATATTTGGGTCATTAATTTAAGAGCAAATATTTCTACTTTTAATGTCAGTTTCTTATAAAAAGAACTAGGACGCTTAACAGAATACTTATTCTGTGTCCATTTAGATTCTGATAAGGAACCGTGCCACAGATCTGGATGCCCGCATGCATGATGGGACAACACCCCTGATCTTGGCAGCCAGGCTGGCAGTGGAGGGCATGGTGGACGAGCTCATTAACTGCCATGCAGATGTGAACGCCATCGATGACTTCGGTGGGTATATGAATATGAATAGCCTTTTATTGTCATTATGCACATTGTACAATGAGATTACAGTATCTTTTTTTGTGCCTCTGAAAAGTATTCACACCGCTTTAATTTTTATTGTACTCTTTATTTTATATGATAGATGAAGATAAATTAGTGTCCAGTTGTGGAGTTCAGCCCCCTGCTCTTTGTTGCCTCTGGCTGTTTTGCACATGCAGAGGGAGACGGAAAGGTTTTTCCATTCAAGTTAGATTGAACACCATTTTTAATCTTTTCCATCAAATTATCAAATAGATTTAGGTCTGGCCTTTAATTGGGCAACTCCAACAAACTAAAAATTCTTCAATCCGAACTAGGGAGGAACTGATATAAAAATGTTGTCTAAAACTGATATATGGTAATAAAAGTTAACATATTAACGAATATTTACCAATATCATATGTATTTCCATATGCTTTCTTCACATGTTGGGAAAACGGTAGCATCACAGACATTGCCTGTCTCCTTCAACCAACCAACCCCCACCTTACCTTTTTTGGGATCCATAGCGTCACTACGTCCGTCACATGACCAAACAAAACCCACATGACCAACCCTCTTTCCTCCAGAATCACAACAAGATTGGAAATATATATCAAATGTTAATATTTGCTCAGTTTTACTTATCGGACTAATACTGAGATATTAAAGTAGGATTAACATTGGCCGATACCAGTTTTAATCTATATCTATAATATAGATTAATATTTGAATCTATATCTATAATAAAAATGTATATTTTACTCTATATCTATAGAATATCGTGCACACTTAAACCAAACTATTTCATTGTAGCTGTGATGGTACGTAATTGTCCTGCTGGGGAATCTTTAATAGCCTGTAATGTGGTATGGATTTTATTGTATTTGTTTATAATTATCACAAATAAATTTCTTATCGGGTTGAGACTTTAGATTTATGGTTGATTTAACTTTTGGTTCCCTGAGTGCATCGAAGAATATCGAAATAAATGCAAGTATCACCATCGTGTAAATATGACCGTTTTACGCTTGAATTTGATGACACCCAGTCTCGTTTATACAGTGGCTTATGAAAGTTAGCAGAAGTTAAGAAATACTTGATCATAGATGTTATTGCATATTGATAAATACCAGCAAATATTGTAAACAATTTTAAGTCCGTTTTGCTATATTTAGTTTCGTTTTTTATGGATCTTCCTGCTGGAAAAACAATTCCACACAGCATGATTCTGCCACCACCTTATTATTAAATAGGATTCTCTTTGGAATGTAGACCAACAGATTCAATAAGGGAAATATAGGTAAATTGTGGTACTGGTATATAATTTCTGAGTATAAGATAAAACTTGAAGGTGTTTGCAGCTGTTGGAAGTGCTATCAAATGTAAAATAACCCCCTTTTTTATCTTATCAGGTAAATCAGCTCTACACTGGGCCGCAGCTGTAAATAATGTAGAGGCTGCTATTGTTCTACTGAAGAATGGTGCCAACAAGGACATGCAGAACAATAAGGTTAATAGTTAATCACTCCCTCTTTTAGAGTTTGCTGTAAAACAGTATTCTTTCAGTGGCTATGATCTTGTTTAATACGTCTCGCTCACATTTGCTATAGGAGGAAACCCCTCTTTTCCTGGCTGCCAGAGAAGGAAGCTACGAGACTGCCAAGGTCTTACTGGATCACTTTGCCAACAGAGAAATAACCGACCACATGGACCGGCTCCCCAGAGACATTGCACAGGAGAGGATGCATCATGACATTGTGAGGCTGCTGGATGAGTACAACCTGGTACGAAGTCCTCCCATGCACGGAGGGTCTCTCAGCACCACATTATCACCCTCTCTTTGCTCACCCAGCGGGTTTCTGGGCAACATGAAGCAGCCTCAAAGCCAAGGCCAGGGCAAGAAAGCCCGCAAACCCAGTCACAAGGGAATCGGCTGCAAAGATGGAAAAGACATGAAGGTGAAGAAGAAAAACTCTCAGGACGGAAAGTCTGGAAACCTCCTGGACAGCTCGGCTGTTCTGTCGCCGGTAGACTCATTGGAGTCTCCGCATGGATATGTTTCTGACGTGGCGTCACCACCTATGATGACCTCGCCGTTCCAGCAGTCGCCATCTGTATCCCTCAACCATCTGCAGGGAATGTCTGACCCACACCTGGCTGTGAACCACATGGTGATGCCGAACAAACAGGAGCTAGCGCGAATGCAGTTCGACCCGCTGCCTCCCCGTCTCACCCACCTACCGGTGTCTAGCTCGGGCGGTCAGGGTCCAATGACCAGCCAGTGCGACTGGATGGCCAGGATGCACGGCGGCATGAGGCAAGCTGGCCAGTTCAACCCCATGAGAGGTGCTTCTGGGAGCCAAGGAGGCCTTCACCAAGCTGGGCAGCACGCGATGATCACAACCTCTCTGCACAACGGCCACCCCAACTCCAGCTTGTCGCAGATGATGACCTACCAGGGGATGCAGAGCACCCGGTTGGGCCCCCAGACTCACATGAGACAGCAGCAGGCCCAACAGCTTCAGCAGATGCAGAACCTCCAGCAGCTCCAGAAACAGCAACAGAGCATCCAGCTGCAGCACCCGAACTCTAACCCCGCCAACGGCCAGAAGTTCATGGGCGGGGACCTCGGTTCCCCAGAGCTCCAGCAGGGCACGGGCAACTCCAGCATGCCCATCCACACCATCCTCCCGCAGGAGAATCAGATCATGTCCTCATCCATTAGCCAGTCCATGCCCAGCACCCAGTTCCTCACCCCACCTTCCCAGCACAGCTATTCGGGCCCAATGGACAACACCCCAAACCACCAGGTCCAGGTACCCGACCACCCCTTTCTGACCCCGTCCCCTGGCTCTCCCGATCAGTGGTCCAGTTCATCTCCACATTCCAACATGTCTGACTGGTCGGAGGGCATTTCCAGTCCACCGACAGGCAGGCATTCCCAGATTGGACATATATCAGAACAGTTCAAATAGAAAGCTAGTATCGCCACACCCAGATGAGCTGCTGTGTATCTTCTTATTTCGTAAAAAAAACAAAACAAAGCAAAGCACTCTGTAAAAAAGAAACAAAAAGAAAAAAGAAAAAGAGATTCTGTTGTAAAGATGTAGGAGTTTTTATTTCATTTTCTACTAACATCAACATCCGTGCATCATTCTTTTTTTTAATTTTAATTTTATTTATTAAGGTTATATTTATGCTAATTGCCAGTTTATTGAAAATAAAGGCAACCGTGGCGTTGGGTCTAAGAAAGTCCTTCAGAGACACGTCTTCCTTCTAGAGTTCCTTTTGAGCCGTAACGTCCCAGCATACACACTGGGTATTTATTACCCATAGACTCTTAGTCTTGTCTTCTTTTTTTTATATCATTTGTCTGTCTGTTTATATTTTGTATAATCCTGCTTATAATAAAAAAATTTTTTTGATTAAGATAGAGCACATTTTAAGTGTGCAAACATCCAGTAAATCGTAGTTGCACTCTGTAGAGTTTTGTACATTTTGTTAAATCGGCGGTGCAACGCTTTGCTTTTCTTTTCGTTTCTTCTTCTTTTTTTTTAAAATTGCATCATTGTGTTTCCTTGTGGTGGGGATGTGATTTGTTGTACAGCATAAGCCCATCTTGGAGATTGGCAGTTAAAGCAGGCTTGACTTGTTGTGAGTCCTGTGGTTTTTGTAGAGAACTGGCCAGTGAGCCACAATATTTGTTGTTGTCCAGAGGGAACAGGAAATTTCATTTCCTTCTTCCTCCAATTAGTTTGAGCCTATGGCTGTGTTCTTTCTTCTATTCTATATATATGCTTTGCATTTCCCTCGTGAAAAGAGATTTTGTTTAAGAAATCGTATGTCTTAAGCACTGCATTGAATTGATCCTGCACTGGTCAAAAGCCTCTAAAATGTAAAACAAATCAGAATATATATTTTTTATTTCTCTCTTATCCAAAGGTGCAAAAATTTTTTTACTGTTTAAAAATGAATGAAGTATATTGCAATGTAACGTTTTCACAAAAATGAAGAAAAAAATGACAGAAACAATGAGGTTTTTATAAATTTATATTTATTTACTGTTCTGTAACACAAAACCTTATTGAGGCAACCATTTGTGTACATGCAAAAAAGGTTTGTTTTTTAAAGCACTGCCAATTAAGTTCTCAGTTGTATCCACTTAAATATAAGGTGAGATGCACTCTGTTTTGCTATCTGAAATATTATTATTAGAAAAAAGGATATGTTAGGTTATTATGCTGTTTTTATTTTAATATGCTTCCTCTGTAAAATTATCATTTACAATACATGTATTTTTGCTGTTTGTTTTTATTCTGTATAAATTTTACCGTGCTATAATAAAGGACACGTTGGTGTCTTAAACTCACGAGAACTCCTCTTTTGTTTAGTTAAGAGACTGTGGTCGAATATTTTAGATTACCTCAAGAAATAAAACAAGTGAGACATGTTGTGTTTTGTCTCCATCTAGTGGTTGAACTGATAAAGGCGTTCCCCATATATTCACTTCAAGCTGAATCACTACTATGAAGTTTTTTTTGGGTATCAGAAATATACACTAAAAACTATATATTGTCATGTATATATATTAACAATGGAAGTAATTTCTCACATGTATAGTATAAGTCTTCTAAATTTTATATGACCTGTCCAGAGTTTAGCCCTTTGGCCCTTTAAGGATAATCAGCACATAAACATGCACACATTACTTTATAACATTTCTATCTGTGTAATTTTTAAATACTTAACCTGATGTGATCAGTTCAAAAGCCACAAAGAGTTTCACAATACAAACAAACATAAAAACATAATACGTGTAAGGCCTTACAGCAAAAAACTAGTTAGGAGACCAGTCAAAACAAATGAGTCTTTCGACTGTTTCTTAGAATAATCAACAGAGTCAAGACAACACAAAGATTTAGGCAAAGCATTTAACTAATTACGGGGCACTCATCCGAAAGATGTATTTCCTCTGGACTTTAAATGTGTTTGAGGAACGATCGACAGCATTTCTCTGGAAAATCTTGGACTACGAGACGAACTATGACTTTAGAAGATCAGACATACAGGAATGGACACACCGTGCTTTAAAAGTACCTAAAACAATATTATTTTATAACACTAGTTACTTGAGTAGCATTTTCTTTAATACCATTTGTACAAAAGTACAATTTTAGGATTTTCTCTCTTTATTTGTTTCATATAATGATTTTACTAAATGTATAAATAAAACATAGCATTTAAGCAAATAAAGTGTTTGTGTAACAAACTAGTTGAGCCTGTTTAAACGGCACACGCGACAAAAAAGACAAAACTCCAACTCCCAGAATGCCGCGCTGTGAGTTGAAGTTCACAGTTCACAACATTACAGTAAAAATAGGATATTCGCTGGCTGGCGCGTAAAAAAAACCAAAGAACGTAGAAGCAAGTAAAAACAGGAAGGTTTTTGTTGGGGTTTTTACAGACAAACGCGTCTCTCTCTTTCCAGCACACCGACAACTGAAAAATGGCTCTGAGCTGAGCGGGGCAGCCTGTGTTGTCGCGACCGTTGGCTGCCTGACTGGGCAGCTAACGCTAGCAAGGCTAGCTCTCCCGAGGAGAGCGGACGCGGCGCCGACGACCGTCCGCCTGCCTCCTCCGTCCCCGGGGCTGGGTCTAGCCCGGCTGCTGCTGCTGCCATGTTCGTGCAGGAGGAGAAGATATTTGCCGGAAAAGTGTTGAAAATTCACATCTGCACGATGGACGGCGCGGAGTGGCTGGAGGAGGTCACGGAAGACACCACGGTGGAGAAGCTGAAGGAGAGGTGCTTGAAACATGTAGGTTTATTTGCTGGTATCCTCATTTTTTGTTAGTTTGTGCCGTCTCTGCTCTTCCTGGGGTGTCAGGTTTCAGACATGCACACGGTTTAAACTGTCAGTGTCTCTGGCTTTTGTGTTTACAGTAACTGGGTAGACTCTGCTATTTATAATTTAGCAGGTTGGCTGTCCCCCTCCAGCTAACATGGGGAGTCTGGTCTCTTCTGTCCCCAGCCTGAGAGACATGCTACTTCTCAGGCTTTCTATTCTTATACAGCTCACCCTCTCTCCTTCTATGGCCTTTAACATGAAACTCATGGATGCGAGGTCCAAATCTCCTCTCAACTTTACTTTAGTCTCTATATTTACTCTTTTTCTTTTAATCCCACTTGTATTTCGCTCCAGCAGATTCGTGCATTAATTTATTGAAACTGCTAAGAAAGGAATCAGTTGCTTCTTACCTTTTAATCTATATGGTTTCCTTGAAACAAATGGGTACTAATATAATAGTTCTCCAAGTTGATTGAGCAAAAGACCCAGTTTTACTGTATTTACAGAGTAGTTTCACTAAAATTATTGCTTTTATTAGGGTAATTTTTAATCCAAATTAATCCAATCGCCTTAGAAAAACATAATACTGTAAAAAAAACTATTATTTTGCTTTTTTCCCCCCTACCACTTAAATGGTTTACATCATAAACTCCATTTTAATATGAAACAAAAGAGACCGTAGTGAATACTAGAAGCAGTGTTTAAATGATTACTTGATTATTGAAGGGAAATGTATCCAAACCAAGTGCTTTTAAGCGTTCGTGACACTCGAAAGTAAGTTTCAGCAATTTTTAGTAAAATTTGTAGAGTAGAGGATCTTTTAATCAAAAACTAAACAACAACAATAACAACAACAAAAAACTATTTATGGTCAGGCCGCTCCATTCGTTTTCTTATTTCAGATATCCACACAAGCTTAATGTGATTATATTATCACCACACATTCTCCTTCAGCATTTTCTGTTATTTGAAATCAATTGAATTGAATAAGACGTAATTTTTTTCCCCCCATGGGGGTAATTATAGAGCACAGGGAAGCAGAACAAACACGAGCGTCATCATTATAAACACCACAGTCGAAAATGCAATAAAAATGTAGTCATTAAACAGACGTAGATCACCATAGAAGAATCGGTATAAACAAAAAAAAAAAACTATTCCTGCAAGTCTTCCAGGTCCTGAAGTTGCAAATCAAACCAACAACACAGTGTTTGACGATTGGGTTGATGATCTCCTTTGAGAAGAGGTATTAATGTTACTCACAAGTTTTTTCTCATCGGTCAGTTTCCCCAATAAATCCTTTTTTCCCCAAGAGTCTTTGGGATTAATCAGATAAAGGCAGATTTAACAAGGACTGTTTTCCTGTTTTTAGTCCCACATTGGAACATTCTAAATAAGACTTCACAATATTAGGAAAACATGGTTTTGCAATCCAATCTAATGGTCTCTTAAAACCAATATTAAGCATAGGAATTATTGTCTGAATATAAAATATTCGCCCAACATTTCTATATTATTATTTGCCTGAATTTCTGTTGATTCATTTAAATGGCTTTGTAAACCGTTCGAGACTAATAATTGTCAATGATCTTGTTTCTCATCTGCATGATATTTCACTTTTTGAGCTCTTTTAGTCCACTTCTTGTTCCAAGACATGATCTTTTAGGGGTGATTTCAGGATTCTGTAAGTCTAGCAGTGACTGGTCTCTGGTATAGCTTGTAAAATTGCACCAAACTTTAAACACATTGTTCATAGATTAAACCCCACAATTGAGGAGTGTGGAACGGGTTTCCTCAGACTGATAACTGACCCGGGTTGAATGTCTTTACATCCCTCACTTTTACAAATGTCAAACACTAAAACTGATCAGAATTTCTGGAGAAGCATTACATTTTGATCTGAAATCTAGGAGGACTTTATCCTCATTTAAAGTAGCGTTAAAGCCCATATTTGTCTGTCTTGATCTCAGATGTTTTTTCCTCTTTATTTATTTATTTGTTTATTTCCAGCATGCTCATGGAAGTTTAGAAGACCCCAAAACACTCACCCATCATAAACTTATACACGCTGCTACGGAACGAGTCCTCGTTGACACCAAAACTATTGCTGATGAAAACCTTAAAGACAAAGGTAAGCACTGTTTGTTTGTTTTTTATCTAAAGAAAATGTGTCGCTAAAATCTCTGAATGTCATTGTTTTGATGTATATTTAAAAAACTACGGGCTTGTGGATGATTTATCTTGCAGACGTTTTGCTGCTCATAAAGAAAAGACCGCCGCCAACCCCTCCTAAAATGGCAGATGTTAGCTCAGAAGAAAAGGTCAGTTTGATCATATTTGTGTGGAACAATAAGGTTTTCCCTTACAAGCATGTTTGTTTTTTTCTTTTTCTGTTTGCAACAGAAGAAACAAGATACCAAAGCTCCAGATAAAGATGCTATCCTGAAAGCGACTGCCGGCCTGTCCACGCAACACTCTGAGCGCACTGTTACGCAGAACAACATCCGAGACGTAAGAACGTCAGAGTTACATTTATTCAGCAGTTGGACTTAAAACAAGGACTTTCTCTCAACATGTTTGCTTCTATTCCAGTTTCAAACAGAGCTTAGAAAAATCCTGGTGTCTCTTATTGAAGTTGCACAGAAGCTTCTTGCCTTTAACCCTGACGCTGTTGAACTCTTCAAAAAGGCCAACGGTAAGGAGGAAAATCTACTTATGATAACATAACGGTCATTAAACTGCCTTTTAAACACTATTAAATATCAAATACAAAATCAAAAAGTTAGGAGCCCCATAAAAATAGTCTTTATTTTATCTGGTTGTGCTCCCTACATTGCTATAGAAAGTATCACCTAGACAACAATGATGAAATTGATGTCAGCCCTACTTTACACAAACTCAAAGAGAACGAGAAGCTTTCTTCCCTTTTTTTTATTTGATCTTCTTTGAACCTGCAACATAGCAGGAAATAGCGGATGATTATGAAGTGGAAGGGAAAAGTTCTTCTGCAAGTTTTACGAAAAAATAGTATTGTATTATTTGTATTTTGCCTCCACCTTCTAGATAAGTTTTTATTTTTAGCTCAAACTCTGTGAGAATTATTGGACTGAATTGATGCAGTCTGGTCAGAGACTCCTAGTTGGATTTAGGTCTGGACTTTGACTACGCCACTCTAACACATGGACATATTCTGATCAAGTCCTCTGGCTGCTCTCCTACTGAAAGGTGAACTTCCACCCGTGTCTCTAGTCTCTTGTTGCCGCTCCCCCACATGATTGTCCCGTGTTTAGCTCCATCCACCTTTTCCTGTTGCTTTTGAAGGGAAGTTTTCACACAACTCCAACTCTTCCACAAAGTGTCAGGGTGTGGAGTTGCATATTTGCCAGACTCCCCCAACTGAGTCCTGGATCTCTGCAGCTCCCCCATAGTTACTCCGGGACCGCCTGGCTGCTTCTCTGGTGAACACTCTCCTCACTACTAAACTTGGGTTCAGAGCCATGGATGGTAAACACAGAACATCTGTATTTATACAGAAGGTAAACTACATCTACTATTTATGTGACTTTTGATCACAGTTGGTTGCACTGGATTTTATTTAGGGCTGTCAGGATAAAGAGTATCCAATTCACTAGTTTGTGTTGGTCCATTAAACAAAATCCAAGTAAAATACGCTGAAGTCCAGAGTAGGAATGTGACAGAATGAAAAAGGAGCAAGAATACTTTTGCGTTGGATATGAGCGGTGCCTCAAAACTTGTTTATGGTTGAAACACGTTGGGATTTTTTATGAATGGTCCTTATCAAGTACGACTCAGAGTTTGTTGTGTTATACAATTTGCTCATAAAATGACATACTATTGTATTTTAGCTTTACATTTTTTTTAATGAGATATTTTCTCTTCAAATGAGAGGTGGGGAGATATGGTTATAAGATATCTTGTTGTGGTGTAGTTATAAAGATAAACGCAATGACCAACACTGCTCTCAAGTTTAAAATAGGCTTTAGGACACCAGTTACATAGAGAAGTGTGATTTCTATTATTTAATTGCACACAGCATCTACATTTAATCATTTTTTAAACTAATTAATGCTTACATAAAGGGGTCCGCAACCTCTGAAATCCAAACGGCTGTTTTGTCCCTAGTCGACCGACGTAAATTCACTCAGTGCCACAAATTTGCAGGGACATTTTTGAAATAAATAAATATGAATATCTATTATACGGACTTTAAAAAAGTTGTTTCTTTTGTTTTAAAATAAATGAAACCATATAACTCACTAAAAAACTTTGCTTGCTGTTGGGTACTAATGTTTGTGGAAAAATGTGGCTCGTACTTTTTGTTATTGTATTAAAATTACTCAATTTCAAAATAGGGGGAAAACAAACCTACTCCACACCTTTATTTGTTAGTAGAACCATATGTAAAAACACAAGTTTGTTCTATGTCCATTTTTGTTATTACGAACGATTGTAGAAAGTCCAGAGAGAACAACGAGACGTTTTTGGAGTTTTCATTCATCTTAATTTCTCGTTCTGATGATAAATTACAATTCTTATGACAAGATATTTACCACAATAATGGTAAATTACTGTAAATAAAAAGCTTTTTTTTATTTCAGTTCGGACACGTTTGATAAATCCTTACTCAAAGTCAAAATTCTGTGAATAATCTCAGAATTTTGACTTTGATTGGAAAAATCTAATACTTGATAAGATGCCTTTTTTTTGTAATTTATTTGGGTTTTTCAAACCACGCAAGGGAATGTGTTTGCTTTCAAACGGTCTTTATTATGATTTGCAGGGTTGTGAGCCTTTCTTTAACTCTCTGCTTTTCGTATCGAAGCGATGTTAGATGAAGACGAGGAGGATCGCGTGGATGAAACGGCCCTCCAGCAACTCACAGAAATGGGTTTCCCTGAAAGCAGAGCCGTCAAGGCGCTGAGACTCTGCCAGTAAGACTTATTTTAAATTGATCTATGAACGTTTGCATTCTGAAACCCTTATTGTTGGCCTGATGCAGACAGAAAGGTGTGTTTATATTCTCTCTGTTTATTGACTTCTTGTTGGTAGGTTGCTACATGTTTTCTTTCTCGCCCTCCCCTTATTTTCACGCAGTATGTCGGTGACCCAGGCGATGGAGTGGCTGATCGAACATGTAGACGACCCCACCATAGACGCGCCGCTACCAGGGCAAGACCCCTCTGGGGCGTCAGGAGCGGCGGCGCCAACAACGCAGGGCCCCTCGGCTGCAGCCTGTGTTTTGGCTAACACTCTCCCCAACCTCTCAAGGCAATCTAGCTCAGAGGAGAGCAGCCGACAGGATGAACTCACAGAGATCTTTAAGAGAATACGCAGGAAAAGGGAGTTCAGACCAGATTCGAGGGTACGTGGTTTTTATCTCATGTTTAAATTTAAAAACAAGCTGGTCGCTTTTGATTTTATCTAAGGTTTCAGTCAAAAAAAGATTAGTCCTGTTATTACACCAAGTCTTTGATCCTTCAGGCTGTGATCGCATTGATGGAGATGGGCTTTGATGAGAAGGAGGTGATTGATGCTCTCAGAGTGAATAATAACCAACAAGATGCAGCGGTAAGTGATTACATTAACACTGGTGTTATCACAGTCAGTGTCTTCCTGTTTCTATGCACTACCAACAACGTCTTTATATAAATTCCCGTACAAGACAATACCTGCTCTGTTATCTTTGCCCATATTTACATGTGAGATAATGCATTGATGAAATAAAGGAGACAAAGAGTCTTACTGATTAATCATGTGATCACTGAACTCTGAGAACCACACTGTTCCTAACTCTTCTCACTTCTCTATTTGTGAGGAAAATCTTGCTAGTTTTATACTTAAAGCTGTGTGTTTTTCTTAATTAAATTTAAAAAAAAAAGCTGCATTTAAAGAAAGATACTATTTAGACTTGAAATGTAACAAAAAAAAGTTGAACCCACAGTTATTCCTTCACCTGGCAGATTTACTTTTAGTTATTTCAATTTACCTCAGAAATTCACTGTCAACATCTGTATAAATGGAAATTAACAATAAAGAAAAGTATTTGTCTTTAATAAATGGTACAAAAACGTGTAATTATAATCCCGCACGACCTCTTTGCCATTATCTTGATATTTAGTTCCCACATATTCTCTTTCAGATTCAATTGGGTCAGCTGGTCAAACCTTTAACCTAAATCTATAAGTGGTATGAAATTATGTTTCCCACATAATTACAACTCTATGCAAAAACTAATTAATGAAATAATTGGTTTGGTTTTATTCCACTTTGTTTTTTATTGTATTTTTTTTCATCTGTGTAATTTTATTGCAATATTTACTTTGTTTTTTATTAAATGCGCCTGATGTGTATGAATCATTTGTTTTATTTCGAGCTATTCTCCAAATGAGGGTTGTTTGTTTTTTGTTGTTTTTTTTGCATTGTTTATTACATCATTTTCTTTGTTTCATGCTCAAAATTAGGGTTCAAATTCAATGTCAGTGAGAACCTGATTGATTTATGTATGTAGATATTACTTTTTTATTTATAAATCCAGTTGTCTTGTGCATTTATTTCAAGTTTTGGTCTAAGAACTGGTTTTATATAGTACTTATTCTTTGTGTAGTATTATCGGGGGATTCTTGTTTACATAGTAGTGATGCAATAGTCACCTGATAAACAGAAGTCATTTTATATTAGTCATTTTATATTTTGAAATAAGTTAAAAAACTCTTTAAACATATATAATTCTTCATAATAAATACACAGAGCTGAAATGACAACTCCCCTCTCTGTGTTTTTTGCAATCTGCAGTGTGAGTGGCTGCTGGGGGACAGGAAACCATCTCCAGAAGATCTAGATAAAGGCATAGACACCAATAGCCCGCTGTTTCAAGCGATTCTGGAAAACCCGGTGGTTCAACTGGGTCTAACGAATCCCAAGACTCTGCTAGGTACAATCCTATGTGCTGGAGCTGAAAGTCGAGGGCGCTTGCTAAATGTCAATATCAAATACTATACAATTGTGCTTGCACTTTTCTTGTCGCACCTCAGATCATCGAACAATTGTGAAGATCTGTCACAGTGGAAGAGTGAATAAAATAGTCAGTTGTTCAAAGCAGAATATCATGCGTAGCAAAACCCCGTTGAATTTAACTTGACCTTGTGATAAACTAATTACCCTCTGAAAGTACTAACTGGTTTGATGCTATGAAGAACCTGATTAAAGTGTTTTTGTTTTTCCAAACTTCTCTTTTTAGATCGGCTTTAACAAGAACATTGAAATATTTTTTCCCCACACATCTTGGAGATCATTAAGATGTTTTTTGTCTAGCAAATCTGTTTTTCTTGGCCAGCAGTTGGTCAGATTTTGAAAGTCTACTAAAAATGCTATATTTGGCCCAGCGTCTGTCTGTCCTGACTGGGAAAAGTGAGCCCTCCAGAGCTTGAGTTGTTCTTCCTTCCTCTGTGACCTGGATGGGTTGCTGAGTTTCCTTTAACTCAAGGTTCTCCACTGTTTAAAATGTTCTCCGTTCTGAAAATTGACTCTTAACTTTGAATTCCTAAAGTCAAGATGACTTTAAAACGGCTTGGTAACCTTTTCTAGATTGATAAATGTTAGTGACTTTGTTTCCCATCTGTCAGGTTTCTGTACATCTGGCTATGTTGTCTTGCTTTTTGACATCTTATTTGGTGAATTTCATGATGTCGCACAGGGTTGTCTACGTGATTTCCTTTATTGTACATCTCTGGAAGCAGTCTGACTTGTAAAAAAATGTCTACTGCTCTCAAAGATGTAGAATGTCAGAGGAGTTACTGTTTCACATATGGTTAGGTTAGTTTGGATAGTTTTTTTAAATTTTTTATGTAAAGATTATTCAACCCTGTGTGGTCATATGAAACATAAACAGGCATGAAATGTATCATTAGACCACAATTTCCAGTGACCCTCTAAGCAGCAGGTCATATTGTGGTCTTTCAGTTTTGTTCATTGACTATTGTGACATTTTAAGCTCCAAGATGTCCAGGAAAGACGTAACCTCAGCAGGTCTGGGCGACAGGACAAGTTGATAAACGTCTCACGAGAATCTCTTGTGCTTTTTTTTTTTTTGAGCAGCATTTGAGGACATGCTGGAGAATCCGCTGAACAGCACCCAGTGGATGAACGACCCAGAGACCGGTCCAGTCATGCTCCAGATATCCAGAATCTTCCAGACCCTCAATCGCACATAGAGCCTCCTGATTACCGTCGTGTGATTGTGGCAGCTTGTGTGTATGTATGATCATACCAGGAAATGTGTGTATGGATGTGACCCAAATAGAGTTTACTGTTTTTCTTTTCTTTTTCTTTTTTGCCTTGTAAAGATAAAGAAGACGAGGAGTCAAAAGTTTGAATTGAAATGTTACACTATTTATAACGATACAGTAAAACGGCTATACAAACACAAAGTTGTTATTATTATTGCAGTAATAATATAAATTGAGGTTTAACATGTTTGTTTTTTTATCAATGAAAACTATACACAGACATGACGGACACAATTTATTTTATCTAATTTCTACATGTAAAGAAATTGCATCAGGCATCAATTTAATGTTTACACTTTAAAGGACAGTTTTTTTGTACGATTGGCAATATTTAAATATGAAAATAAGTCTCTTTTACATGTTACGTGTTTTCATTAGCGAATGTCTGGTGGTAGTTCTGTCCCGATGACTTTTGGGTTTCTACTTCCATCCCTCATTTTTATCCATGAGAACAGCGGGTTGTTGTCTAAGCTGGATTTTGGTGAAGCTCTTTAAAAATGAGCTTTCAAGCACAGTTCTGGTTAAGTTTACACACGCTCATCATATGCCTGACTATATTACAAATCTTCGGTTCCTAAACTATTGCTTTAACAACAAAAAAAAAAAAAGCTAATCCAACTAGGATCCAGATTCACGTTTTGTAGCAATAAAAGGAGCTTCTGATTATTGACTGGCTGAAAAACAATTGTCAGAATTGGTAGTTTTTTTAATTTTTATATTGGATAATTCACCTTGGATTAATGAGCCTAGCTTTTGAGACAGTCTTAAGTATGTTCAAATGAGCTAAATAAGGCTTTAGGACGGTTATTTTATCTTAATATCTTCTGGCTTTCCAATACAATTTTAAAGTGTTTCATCCATCCAGCAGTTGGCTTAAAACCAACACCATCATAAAATATTTTCATAACTTTTATGATTATATGTCGACTTACAGCTCTTTGAATGACACCTCTTTCATGGCCCAGGGGGTCCGTATCGCTTTCACCGGCACTAAGCAACTTTTAGGAGGGTGGTACGAACCGTGCCACACAAAACAACTACAAATGTGCTGACTGCTTTATTGCATACGTCACTTCCCCCGTTTCTTATTTTCAACATCATCATCTGACATTGTTTCACCACAATTAGATTCATTACCTCATCGCTGTTCATCCTTCACACAGACACTGGGAGCAGAAATGTACTTCAATCCAACTGCAGGTGACCCCAGAGATCAGGATTTTACACCGCTATGTGCTGGTCATCATGGGAAATGGAGTCTTCCATCAGACAAAGCGCTACCGCTTTTGTCCACACAAAATGACCAAAACTGAAACTTCTGTAGTGTTGCTTTAAAGGTGAATCTACAATATCCAAGCTCCTCGTTGAACCTACTTTATGCAGCCCCCACAATTTCTGGCCAAACTGTTTCCCATGGAGATATTAGACTTGTCTTTTAAGGGCATCCATAAAAACAATCGGTCCTCGACTGTGTTGATTTTGGAGAAGGAGTTTCTTTCCTCTGTCCCTGCTAATGTAAAACTATTTACTGCTTTTAATGAAACTGCTTTTCTAGTTTCTGGTTCATCTGTGGTTCCTCCATTGCTCCTAAAAAAAAAAATAAAAAAAACCTAATCACGATATTGATCACGAACATCAAAAATAGTTTGAGCAAAAACTGTAAAGGTACCCAAAACTTAATTAGAAAAAAGATATTTGTGGACTATGTTTAAAAACCAGAATAGGAAACCCACCATTTTGTAACTTTTTAAAAAAGCAATAAAAGCATTTTAAAGGCTAAAAACAGTTCAACATTTGCTGAGACAAGTGCAAATGTTTCAACTTGTATAGGTTGAGCAAATCTGATCCACAGTAAATGTGAAAATTATCCATAAGGTTATTTTTGAAATTCTTACAAGTTGCCGGTTGTATTTTCATTCGATGTGGAAAAATACACCCAGTTGTAACCCTAAAAAAATAAATCCAATAATAATAGTGACATTCAGCCCAATGATGAGAGTGAGCTCACTTGTGACCAGAGCAATGCTACCACACATTACCTCTCTCCGTTCTCATCCGTTAATCACTGTAAATTAAATATACCTAAAGAGGAAAGCTTTCGTCGTCGGAGGACACAAAGCTGTTTTTGCCTTTTCAGGGAGAATTTGTATACTAAAATGTCCAGATTTATATCCTCTCAAGACTATGCTGTTGTGGGCCTGTGTGTTTGTTTGTCAATGTTCGGTTGAATGTCATATCTGTTCTTCTTTAGCACCGGTTTCACATCTTTGAACACGGCTCACTGCAGCTCAGACGAACTCAAAAGGATTGCGTCCCAAGTGAAAGGGCCGCAGTTAAGACGGTTAAATGAAGCTTAGTCTAATCGAAATCGGGGGGGAGGGGGTTTGCCTTTTAAACTTTTTATTTGAATCTTTGAATGACAAGGTGCTCCAATCAGGCTACAGTACGAGCATCTTTATACCCACTGGATGTGTGGAGGTTTTGGGTCTTTGTTCAGAGAGAAAGGAACTCTTCATGCTGTCAACCAAACCAAAATGTTCCTGTATTTAATGCCTTGTCACTAATTCCACCCAGTGAAAGGAGGGATCTGAGCGGGGAATCTGTATTTCTGTGCAATAGTAAGGACTTAAAGATATGTATCAGGTCTGAGTATTAGTGATATTTAAACTGAAAGAGTTTTTTTTTTTACAAAATAAGCCTTCGCAGTGAGTACTCAAAATCTCCAGCTTAAAGTTGGAGCTCCTTGCCTCTTGTAGTTAAACAAAAAAAAAGAAAAGAAATCTAAACATGTTGGATGGTGTGTTTTTTTGCTGCCAAGCTTTTGAGTGCTTTTATTCTATATTTAAAATGTAGTATTGATGTGACTTTCTGCTCAGGGAGGCTCAGATTGTTGTCATGGTAAACCCCTGCTCAGCCGATTTTAGTTTGAAAGTTAAAAACCTTAATAAATCCACAACATCGACACATGCAATATTTGGAAAAAACAAAGTACATTTAAATGTTTTTTTTTGGGGGGGGGGGGGTCTGTTTAAACTGTATTTTGTTATATTATTTATATCAAAGCCAAACTTGGTCTTATTTCTACCACTTTTTGAAGCAAACCTCGAAGGTACGGTTCAAATGTGAAACGAGAAATGCAACTGTCGTTATAAAGATGTTCTTATTATGAAACTTGTGGGTGAAGGTGTGATTTCAAGTGGTGTTTAAACAGGGTGGGTTCACGTGTAGAGATGAATAAAAAAAGAAAAACCTTTCCAAACATTCATCAGGACATGAAATAAATGAAGGCATCGTCTTTTGAGGTCACGAGCTGATTTTGCTCCACTGTAATGTAAGACTGTCCCGGATCGACAACCTATGCAATCTATTCAGCATTTGTTCATTCAAATAGCAACAAGGCTACTGGCATCTTTATTACTATTACATAAAAGTTTTTTTTTCTGTTCAATCTTACTGGATTCTCTTTTGATTTGGCAAACGGTAGAAATCAGTGTTGCAATTATCAAGTAAGTACATTACCTTGCAAACTAATTCATACACCATAACAATTTTACCCTAGTGTGACAAACCAGGACAAAGAAATGCAAAAGTGTGACGTCGAAAAAATATAATGGGGTTATTTTTCTCCCCAGTAATCTGAAAAGCGTGCCCTACATTTGTATTTAGCTTTCCTGGATCAAGACTTTGTAGAAACAGTGTTCTCTGGATCTACAGTTTAGTTACTTATTTTTTTAAGGTGTCTTTCTAAACCCTTTAATAAACAAGAGACCGAAACTTTTGCTTATTAGTCTTTGTAAAAATAGCTCAAATTCAGTCAGATTTAATAGTATCTTTTTAAACATCTTTTTTCTGTTGTAATTTTAAGTCTAGATTTTGACTAGACCTTTTGTTTCTTTAGAACAGCACAGAATCAGGAAAATGACTAGGAACATAATAGGTTTGTTGTACTGTTGCCAAATATTGCAGTAAGGATATTGATTACTGGGATATACTATATATACTGGGATCAGGTTACACACAGATGGGTGGGTCAATTACCTAATTATGTAATTTTGCTGCATTTTTAGGAGAGTCAGAGTTAAGGAAGTGTTAATGCAGTTGCATCCTAAATGTAACTTTTTAATTATATATAAATGATTATAAAATTATTACATTTTTCACACTTACATGTTAATTTATTTTAATCTCTCATAACTCACTTTTGTTCATAAGTGGTACAAAGTCTTTATCTCGTCAAATAGCTGCTAAAAGCTGGTCTATTATGGTCTGGGTCTAACTACCTGCTGGATTACAATCAGATATAATAAATTATTAGACCATAATAAGAAAGTTTACAGGCATAAGATATATTCTTTCTCGTTGGAGCCGTTTTGGTTTGTACCCTAATGCTAGATGGACCACAAAAAAAGAGAAAACCGCACAGTTACCCCTCAATGCAACAGAAAGTCAGGTATCAACTAGAGGGTTCTTGAAAATAATTTATTCTGAAGGGTTGAAAACACCTATTCTTGCACCATTGATTTTTTTTAATGATTCGGTGATCACATCATAATCAGACATCATGAAAGCACTGAATCAAATATTGGCTGCTTGGAGTCACTACATCTCCATTACAGTCCTTTGATGCAATTTCGAAGCCAACAGAGTTATGAAAACAAACATAACACTTACATTACTACTTTATGTAGATTTAATTACTTTTTTAGGTGTTGATAAAAGCCTTGACTATGTCCATTTTAATTACCCCTGATTTTCTTTATTCTTATATTTCTAGAAACTATAAAGTCTCCCCACCAACTGTCCATGAGTTTAAAAACAAATCAGCCAAAAAACATACGTAACTACAGTTGGAGTTTAACCAACTGGACAAGTGTCTTAGTTTGAATGCTTGACATTTTTAATATCTTACAAAGTATTACATTCAATCAGCTTTTATTTCCACTTTCCACAGCAGGGTAGAGGAGTTATGATGCTGTGGGCCTGGGGTTTTTCGGAGGTCCTGATAACATTGTATAACATTAGAGGGCCCAGGACTTTAGATGATGTAAAGAAATATGTGCACAGAAGGCGAAATAGTCAGTAGTCCTTTAAATACAGTTTTTCAGTCAAAATGTTTTGCAGAGTGGTGTTTGTTAAACAATTTAAAGATAAGTTTGATAATGATGTAAATTGAAGTAAAGAATGGATCGCGTACAGGTAATTGTTGTATTTAAAAAAATGTAATTATAGTTTATTACAATCAAAAACAGTAATTATTGCTATTTATTGTCTGATATGTATGTACCTTATTTCTCCACTAGATGTCAGCATTGATCAAAATCCTTGCTCAGTATGTCATCTGAGCACAGGCACATTAATTTTTATTAACTGCACATATATTTATGATGAACGCTTTAAGGCTGCGTTTTGTTGAAGTTAAGACTATGTAATTTATTGTGAAAACATAAACAAAATACAACCCCGATTAGAAAACCTGACCGTTGACAGTTTTGAAGTCCATCGCGCATGCGCAGCAGTCATCCAGAAAGGCAGGGATGAAAAATATTTCTACCGTCAGAGCGCGAACGCAGCGGGATGCGTGTCTTCTCTACCACGACCATGACTAACACAGAGATAGGGTTTTTAATGTAAAGGATACCTGCTCTTGTAGATTATGTAGTCTAATCTGAGGGTCTTTTCGCGGTTTTGTGTTATTGAGTCTGCCGCGGAGCGGTTGTCACACAGGCGGAGAGTCGGATTCTGTTGCTGGGAGGAGACGGGCACAGACTCGCCTCCCCTTCGCTAGAGTGAATGTAAGGTGGCTACGATGCATGTCTGCGGCTGCTGGGTTTTCTACGCAGCAGGCCACGTTACAACGAGGCGGCTCTTCGGATAAACTGAGCTTGCAGCCCCGTGGCACCTTAAGGCGGGTTTGGAAATACGCAGCACCTTTTCAAGGTAACGTTTTCTCCGGCTAACGTCATTCATGAGGAGGGGGGCTGGTGGACTAGCAAGCTAGCAGCTAGCTGGCGTCAGTTAGCCGCTATACATTTGCGTGCTTAGCCGCTCTGCTAACCCAGTTTACAGACAGCATTGTTTATTTGTTTTTCTGCTAATAGTTGTTGCTTGTAAACTACATTATTAATATTAGGTTTTATTTCCTATACTAGCTGTCCTGGTGCTGCAGTCTCCCCATGTAAGGCCGTTAATAGTTGCTTTGTGGTAATGCAACAGTCTAGCTAATTAATCTTGGCTAATTTTCGGTTCAGTAAATTAGTAAAAAGCCAATTAAACTCGGACCAGTTACGTAAGAGATCTTATTAGGAGGTAAAGATAATTATTCAGTTCTCAGTCGTCACCTGTTAATAGGTGTAGGAGTTTCTAACTGGAGATCTCCTTTATTTAGTAAACTGCAATAGTGGGAAGCCTGTGAGAAGAAAACCAAAAATGATATCAGTAAGAATTAATCAACTGACTAGGAAATCAATAATGAAATCTCTTAATTGTTGGAAACCAGAAACACAAGCCTGCTGAGTAACAAAACCATTTACGTAGAAGTGCTTAGTAGAAATGCAGAAAGTCATTGGCTGTTGATTTGAAAGAGGCCCAACATAAGGAACATAAGCTACATGAAGCAATTGTTGTCTGCTCTTAGTGTTGAAAGCTGAGTGGAAGAAAACAATAGGATTGAAAAAGTGTGCTCTTGAGAGGGTAGCAAAACAAAACAATGTATTTAAGAGTTTATGGGAAATGTATAAAGGGAATTAAAGCTGGTTTTATTGTTTTTGACCCAAACGTCAAAACAATAAAATTTCTTGATTTGAGTGCCTAGTTGCTTCACTCTTGTCTCAAATATAAATCCAGGTGCTTCATAGACAGGTGTCTACATTATAATCAACATTTTTCTTTGTGCTGTTGTGTGGAATCTAAGAACTTTAGTAAAGCTCCAAACCAACCTTAACTGAAAATGCTTCAAATGACAAAGTAGCAAAATAACCAAAACCTCATTTTTACATTTAATGTGGTTGATGTGTATATTTGTATTTTTTTAAGGATGGATGTTGACTTGTGTGCCGGCGGGGACAGTACCAGGAAAAAAGCAGAGTTACCTGGGCCTGCAGACGGCACTATGGACGTGGTACCTTTGGACTTGTACGACTCTGCCCGAGCCAAAATAGCCGCCAACCTGCGGTGGCTTTTTGCCAAAGCCTATGGTATCGGTAAGATAATTTACAATCATCCTAAACAAACTGGTTGAGATACACTGATTACTGCGTTGGTCTCTAGGAATCCGACTTAATAAGTGGCATATTTTTCCTGAAAATGTCCCATTTGTTTTTTTTGTTTTGGAATCTGCACCATTTTTATTTTTTTTGTTTGTAGTAATTCATCAGCGCAATAAATACGGTACCGTTGAAACTCAACATTCTCAAAACTCTTGTAGTCGGCAGATTGTTTGGTGCTTCAGCAGAAAAACGTGAAAAGCTAGCAATAAAGCAAGAACACACATACTTCTAACACTAATTCCCAAATAACAACCTCCCTCGCTGACTCACCGGATCATTACATGTGTGTGTGATGGCCAGTGAGACTGAACCTGAATCAGACGGAGGGACAGTCGCTGATGCTCAAGCTATATTTGTTTCTGTGTTCGGTGGATTGAAAATAGTCATTGGCACACCCCGTCACTCACACTCCCTCTCAAGATTATATCAGCATTAGTAAAGGGACCTTTTTTAAATCAATGTTATGTTAGTTTCTCCTTAAACTTTGTAAACCCTCTCGGCATTAAAACATACTTTTTGCCACAAGGAGATGAAATGACTGAAACCTTGGCTTAAAAACTGGTACAGTATTTTGTTAAGTTTGATGGCAAGCAGGGACTTGACCTGACCTGTCCCTCAGGCCTCCTCCTTTTCACTCGGCAGACCTTTAAGCTAAAGATCGGCTCCAGAATTTCCATAGAGAGCAGTAAGAAAGAAAAATATCCAAATTTTTAATTTTTTATTTGAAACTATGTGGCTTTAGGAAACAAATCCTTTCGCATCTGCTTTAGTTTCCCAATCGTGTTTGTCTCTCTGCACTGTCTCATTAGTGTATAATTTTTAATCCCTCACTTTGGCGGATTTTGGGGCTTGGCTTGCCCGGCCTCCTTCTTTTCTGCTTCTTCGGCAGCCACATCATGTAGTAGATTTAGATTTCAGAAAATATAAAAGTTCAGTCGATAAAAATTTGGGTTTTGTGTCTTTGGCTAATAAGTAAACACATAAGACAAACTGCTGAATGTGGAGTTGTTGCGCCCTCACAGAAGACTGACTGCTGATGCCTACAAATCAGACTTATTGCAATCATTCCACTACCTAAGAAGTGTAACTGTTGAAGACACACAATACAACGGATGACTTGGCTCATAGGATAAGAGGAAAAGTAGCAGGATTACTTTTGCATTCGTTTTTATTTAGATTATTTAAAGCAATGCTCTTGCTGTGTTGGGATACCTCAGACAAAAAATAAAAGATACGGTTCTGCAGTGTAGTTTTATCTTCATGACACAATGGCTCGTGTCGAGAAAAGACTGTATCATTGTTATTTTTGACTATAATTTTGGACTGATGAAATGGGAGTGCTGATCATAGACATATGAGTAACAAATGAATTAGAGGGTTTGGATTACAGTTTCTTTCACAAGACGTTCAAATCTAGAGGAAGACCATCACTGAGTGCTTTTAAGCCTTTCCATACAGTGCCAGCTTGTAAAGTCTCCAAGCTTGTGTGTTCAGAAAACCTTTTTCTAAGCTTCCCCCGTCTCACTAGATAAACCTGATATATACTGTAAATCTTTACTTTATGAACTCAGTTTTGAAAAAGAGAAATCGCTGCCATTGCTCTTGTCTGTACATTGATGTGTAACTAAACCTCTTCAGCGGGGTTCATGGCTGCTTCTCTTTTTTTACACTAAACTGAATGCGATTACTTGAGTTTTGATCAGCTGTCTTGAGCTGCTGAACACAAGTAAAACTGACGTGTTGCCTGATATAGAACTCAACCTTTATGATGATCATAACACGGATTGATTTACGTTCAAGCTCTTCTTTTTTTTTAACAGTGTTGTATATTTATGTTGAATCTGATGTGGTCCGTAAGATGTGTGCCACATTCATTTTCCACAAATCATAAATACGTATGTCCTTATATAAAAACAAAACCCAACATGTTGCAAAAATTATTAATGCTAGGCAAACTAGCGTCATAACAACATGTCAGACTACTGTTTTAGTAAATTACTGGAAGTAAACATCCTGTATGTTCATTGTAGTGCAGCTTTATTTGCATGCCTCAGCATCTTCCCCGGTCAAATCAAGATATGTCATTATTAGCGGCTCATGAAAGCGTTTCTGAAGTTTTGTTATAATCATCAAATGGATTAGGTTTAATAAACTGATGTGAAATGTAGGGTTGGAGATTTAAGGTAAACACTGTTTGGATACAAAGCTGTGGTCTGCTGTTCTTTTGGCTCAGCCTAGAGTTTTCCAACTTTGCTTTAAGGTTCATTAAGGCTTTGCTTGCTCCTGTTATGGTCTCATGGGCTCTGGGTAATGAGGCTGGCACAGAGATGGATAATAGTAGGATCTTTCTAGAGAGACAAATGCTGCACTTTAGTATATGCTGACTGTAGATGCTCTTTGGTTGGAATATAAGGAAGATCCCCAAAGCTTTAGAGGCCCAGAGGGAGAAAACTCTCAGGTGTAATGTAAATTATCTTCCTCCCATTGGGATTTAATAAATTAGTCCCATTTTATTTTCACCCTGTGGCTCATGTGGCGTCTGCTACAATCCAAATGCTGCGTCCTTGTTTGCTTGGCCTGTTCAGATTCCTGGCAGATGTGAATCCTCTGCCTGTGCCACAGCCGAGGGACGAGCAGTCGTACTTCCAGGCGTCCTGTTAGCTGTGCCGATTATGGTGTGGCACTGGTCATGGTTGGCTTTTGCACAACACCTTGGCTGTTGTTGCCAGGCTCTATTATTATGCCCACCAACTCTCAAGACGTTTTCCAGGTGCTGTAATCACTGCATGGTTAATTATGAGCTTGGCCTTTAAATTCCTTCCATTTCTTCTCACAACAAATCTTCCTAGGATTAGATTTGATTCATTAAACCAAAAGCCTTTAAGTTCTTTTGAAGTTGCACCCACTAAAAGAATGCAGTGAGAAGCTGTTTGAACTTGGCAGAAAGAAAACCAAGTTAGTTTTCAAAAGAGCTTCAGAAATAGGAAAGCCTTAGTCCAGAAACCTGGCCTGTTTCATTTCAGGAACTTTTTATAATAAAGTTTTTCTTATGTTGTTGTTAATCGATGCAAGGACTGATGATTGACAACAATTCGCGTTTACGTCAGCAACACGTTTACGTTCAGTGTTGCCAGATTGGGCGGTTTTCATTATTGATTTTGAGGGTAAAAATTGCTTTGAGCGAGTGGAGATAATTTGGGCTGGTTTGAAGTCTGATTGGCGGTTTTTGAGCTAACCCATTGAAACACATGTCCACCCATTACTGGTTACCCTGACCTTTCTCCATCACTGATTAGCTAACGCTAGTAATGGGTCTGGCAACACTGATGCGTCAAGGCATGCATCAAGCCCACAGACCAAAACCCATGTTTGTGTGCGTATTGATTTCAGCAAGTCACGTGACCGATACAGCAACTGTATAATAACTGAAATACACTGAGTTGAGTTAAACACTGAGACACCAAACTGTATTTATAAGGAAGCAAATCTGTCATCGGGATGCATTTGGCAAATATAATTCTTGATCTTTTTCAGTACAGCGTCAACTATGGAGCAGCCTCAAGGCAAATGAAAGATTTCCGCAGTGTAGGACCATTTTTATCATACATCGGAAAATAAGGGAAATGTTTTCATTTTGTTCTTTCATCCGGTTCTTTTCAGCTTCTACTTGATCTATCTGAATCAAAATTCAGCTGAAATTGACTCTTAGTCGAAAAAGCGTAACAGACTAAATTTAAAAACGTTGGAAAAACTTATATTTTTGAATAAAAATTTGTAAAGAAAACCCCCTGTCCACAAGCACCCTCATTTCCAACAGATTCACTTAGTTTCACTTTATGGTTCATGTTCACATTATTTATTGTATCTAAGAATATCACATATTTTCAATTTAACTTAAGATATTAAATAATACGATATATAATATACAATAACAGACAATGAGTTAAATATTATTGTTTACACTGGTTTATCAAATCGGTCTATGTACGTTGCCTGTAGGGATTTTTAATGTCCAGCAGGTGTCAGTATTCAGTGACACAGTATCGACACAGTATCAATACAGTGTTGCTGTGTCGAAATGCTTCATGACGCCTCATCTACCCATAACTAGCCAGCGACATCTACCCGGGCGTTTACAAGATAGATAGTAGCGCCACAAATTATGCTAGTTTTAGCAGCAGGTGAATAAACTCAGCGGGAAGCTGCCGAAGTGGGGAAAATATAAGGAGAGCCGCCGAAGCTTTAAGAAGTCGGGGCTTGGGAGCTAGACCGAAGGCTTTCATTGGATTCCTTTCGTCGTCTAACCCGTCCTCTATCGCCTGGTTGGTCCAGAACCAGGAAGAGGTTGTCCGGAGCTGAAGCTGATGATAGAAAAAAAAACGAAAAACGCATATGTGGCTGGGTCAGAGTTGTTTATGGATAACAACTCTGCGCAGATTTTGTTGGATTTTAGCGTTTTGACATATAGTGTTAAATTAACTGAAGTGTGTTTATGTTCACACAGTAAATATAACAAGAAATTAATTGGGCGGGTTGTTGTGTGATGTGGCGGTTTGTAACAGATTTTTGGGCTGGAAAAGATCGACCCTATCTGGTCACACTGGTTTACGTTTTCTTTACCTGGAGGAAACACCTGCTGGAGGTATGTCTATTGGCCAGTGGCCCAACGCTCAGTTTTGTAAAACAAATAAATGAAATTAAGCACCACATGTATTACAAGAATTGTCATGTATGTCTTCATGTAAGTCAGGACAGCTGCCGCTCATCTGGCTGCTGTGCGCGCTCCCACTAGTGGCAATCAGATTCTGGCAGATGATCATTTGTTGGCATGACACCGGCCGCCGGGGGCTGGAAATGATTCCATCGGCCCACCGGGGTTTATCCCGGTACGCTAGCTGGCCAACACACCACTGGACACGTCGTATTTCCAATAATTATTTGTAATGAGATGAAACATTGACCTATCAGTAGCTGCCGCTGCCGTTTGTGTTTCAGTATCATGCACGTCGTTTCCTAAGAGCCTCGAAAGGCGACACAAAAGCAGCTGCCCTGACTTACATGAAGACATATATGACGCTTCTTGTCATACATGTGCTGCTTAACTTCATTTATTTGTTTTACAAAACTGAGCGTTGGGCCGCTGGCCACCAGACATACCTCTAGCAGGTGTTTCCTCCAGGTTAAGAAAACGTAAACGCGTTGCTGACTAAAAAACCAATTGTTTCTATAAAATTAAATACAGTTTTGATTTTATTGTCATACACATTCAAACCAACAGATTCAATTTCAGATTAGTCTATTCAGATTCAGATTTTAAAAGCAATTATTCAAAATGATCAATTCAGGTTCAAAACGAATGATTCACATTCAGATATAAACAATTTAATTTCAATTCCTAGGGGCACAAAATGTATCCCATATTTAACATCGCTTCAGTAATGAGTAATAGAAAAATGTAATGCTCGACGAAATCTTAACTGTCCCTAGAAAGTGTTGCTCACTGTGACACAAACCCACTCACCAGGGGATCTATTCAATTCACAAACCAATGTACAATAGGGGGGGTAGCAATGATGAATCAATATTTTTACCCACAACTAGTCTTCTGCTGAGATTCTTTGTGTAGGATTTGAGCAAGATAAGAGTTAAGACAGTGAAAAATTACTGTCCCATATTTTGTGGTTGCCCACCAGCATGTAAACTGTAGATTGCTGAGCAGAAGGTTTCTATTCGCCTGACATTAGAAACACATCATACACACATGCAACTTTGCTGTGACAACAAATCTCTGAACAAGTTTAGCAGAAACATGAGAATTGTTTTGCATGGTTGTACATCTTTTAAAGATGTGGTTTACCTTCCAGTATAAACCAGGTTTGTGCAGCCGCTTTGTTCTGTGCCCTTTTAAGGCAGCGGAGTCTGGTTTTGGGAATGACTAACACAACTAAGTCACTGTTTTCCTTCTTGCAGCTCCAACTTTTGTTAAATAAGCGTTGGCAAAGTCTGCACTGCCACCTGAGAAGCCTTGAATTAGCAGGATCTTCACCCGAATGTTCCTTTTAAGGCGATACGCTGACAAAGTTATGTTTACTCACAGCAAACTGAAACTGACCTTAACCAAATATCACGTGTTATGATTTGCACACAGAGATGCTGATATAAGGTCGGGTGCCGAACAACACATTTTCCCATTTCCTTATTAGAAATGTTTTTATCCCAATAGGACTAATCTATGTAAACAGTTCAGTATGGTTTTACAACAGAGAACTATACCTGTTACTTTTAAAACCCCATCCAGTGTCGCATGCATTAGCTAACAACCTATTCGTTCCATTGCAGACCATATTCCAGAGGATCTAAGAGACCCTTTCTACACAGACCAGTATGACCAGGAGCACATCAAGCCACCCGTCATCCGTCTGCTTCTCTCCTGTGAGCTTTACTGCCGAGTGTGTGGTCTCATCCTGAAGACAGAGCAGGCGGCTTCTCTTCAATCCCACCTGTCGGTCATCCAGGCTCTCTCCAGAAAGGGCATTTATGTTATGGAGAGCGACGATACTCCTGTTACAGATGGGGACCTGGCCTGCATCCCCATCAAAATGGTAAGAAAATGTCTTGGAGGGGGGGCTTAACGTACAATGTTATAGAAAATGTTTGCCCCACTTAGATGTTTCACATCATGAAACCAATTTAAAAACCAGACCAATAAAACCTGAATAAACATCAAATAGGGTGGAGAAATGTTCTACACCCTCTCTCTGAGCTTCATCAGTCGTAGCCGCTGACTCGGGTGCCACCGAGTGGTCCAGCGATTTCTATGGGAAATAACAAACTCTCAGGAAGCTTTGATTTGCATTTAAAGTTAGTGTTAGTACTTTATCTACCAAAAGCAATGGCTGTGAGGTTAAAGTGTAATAAGCTGTAACCAAGCAACTAAGCAGACCAAAACCATCACACTACCACTGCCTAAGGTTTGGGACCTTGGCTTTATTTAACTCTTTTTCTTTTGGATCACTGCTTGAATTTGCAGATTCCTATTTATGACATGGTTGACTATGATTTACTGATATTTGTTGTTGGATTTTGATGGTTTTGATCGTGATAAGAAACTTTAACTTAAGCTTGGACTTGTGTTTCAAACAGCAAGAGCGACGACTTTACATTTCCCTAAAGTACCAAAGACTTTAGAAATCTCTTTGTAACCCTTTCTTGGCTGATGGATATCAGTGTCTTTAATTTCTAAAGATCATGTTACATGATTTTTTCTTTACCGGTCTGGCAACAATCCGGTCGGGATTTGGCTAGTGACACTTAAAGCATAAAGTAAATATCACAATTCACCCAGGCGGCCAGGTTCCTTTTTCATGAAGGACCGTGCTTGTTCAGGTAGCTCTCCCCCATTTGCATTTGCCTTTTTGTTTGTGCATGTGAAAAATGATTCCAACTTGCAATGTTGACAAATGTCATTGTGTCTTGAAAGAAACTATTCAGAAATAACTTTGTAGTGTTTTGATGCCTGCAGCTCTTTCCTTATCTGATTATCATGACACTGGTAAACCAGTGCGATCGGTGCTGGTGTCATTAACCACAGGTTTAATCAGTCTTAGCTCCTAGAGACATTTAGTGGTGAAAAAGTGAAGAACTTTGTATGGGCGTGAAATCTCATTGTCCCAATTGCTCATAAAATTATGAGCAATAAAGAAAGTTTCTGCTTGACTCGCTGGAACACGCTTCAAATGATTTGACTGCATTCTTATCTTTTCTATTCAAATAAAGATCTGGGATTTGACTGGCATGCCAGCCGGATAAAGACTCCTATTCAAAGTTAGAGCTGTGATGAGGATTTTGCTTTGCGTCTTTCCTATCTTGTCAGTCCTTTTTTGTTATGTTTTTACTCAGTACTTTGCTAATTTGTCCTCACTAGATAATACAAAAAAATTGCAGTAAGTGGTGCAACTATAAGTGACCCAGATTATTGCATCACATTATGACACTGAAATACTGTCAAAAAATAGTCAAAACAGTAAAAGTAACATTTCCAGTTATGACACCAGAAATGGGGTTTTGTAGTTGTCATCAATTATACTTCTTTGTTTGTTGTCACAGGGTCGTGAATTTTTGCTGTCATTATTTTTTCTCTGGCCTAACCAATATAATAATTAATTAGCTAATAGCTGGCATATTTTTACTGAACTTGTATTACTCTTTAGAGGCTGGTTGCCCCTAAAGAGTCTGTCTGATTATTTTATACATGATTTGGAATCGCCTCCATATTAAACGCAGTGTTAAGTTTTAGCTCCACATCAGATAACACACAAATCATGTACAACAACTAATGGTCAAAATCTCAATGGTTTGCCTATGAATTTCATAGATAAGCTTCCTTTTTGTTCCTTTATCCTCGTAATTAAAACAGCAACTTATTGGTTTTTACGTTAGGCTTTTCTAAACACGTTTGGTTGAACAGAGCACAGCTCTAGCCTAAGACTCTAATGAAATAGTGAGGTTATTTTTTCCTCTAACTTTTAAAAGATCGTCCTGAGATTTTTCAACTCTGTATAATGTTGTCACATTATTGCTTTTGTCTTTTGTCTTCCTACACACAACAATGATGTGATAGTTGGATTCAAACCAGCTCCCTCGGTTTCCCCCACACTATTCCGTTTTGCTTTTGTAACAATGGTAACCGGTGGCAGATCCTGGCCGCAGAGCAGGCGATGTGCGTCTGCTTTTCCTGCTGCCGTCCTGACAAAATAATCCGCATCGGCCTGCATGTAAGGAGCCAAACACAAAGCCTAGCTAGGTTTGGGGGCTGGGGGGGTAAGGGGAGGAATTATGAGCTTATCTCTGATGGACCGCCGTAACCCTTCCTACCAGTTTGCTGACTTGACAGGATGGTTCCATGGCAACCTGTTTTCCTACTATTTCAAAGTGAAAGAAGGCCCTGCTGTACATGCAGGCGGCCCCTCTGCACCTCGTGTACATGATTTTGGGGCCTTGAAAGGAGCCGTCCTCTTGGGTCAAAGTGGTTTTATGTGAGTGCGTGCATGCAGTCTGCACACACTGGCTCGGGGCACGGCTGCTCTCAGTCGGGCTCCTTCCTGTACTCCTGAAAGCCAGCATGGTACAAAATTAAACATTGGAAAACACTTCATTTCTACTCCTTTCTGATTTTAAACTGTTGAATTTGGATGTTTTTAATTGAACTTTTAATGTTTCCTGTACATGCAAGGTTTGAAAAATATACAGTTTTAAAGTTTATTAGATATTTACTTACCCAAAATAGTAAATTAGGACATACTTTAACTACAAAAGCAGTTGTTGAAAAATTATGGTTATTATTTAAACATGCCAAATATTTAATGTGTATCTAATGTGGGTGTTCTAACTAAAACCATTTAATTAAACAATTTGGATACTTGCACCTAGTTTGATCAATATAATTTGGAAAATAATACAAATAGTAATACAGATATAGGTATGCCAAAAATTGATTTACAAAAGTATTAATCTGAATAAAAGTTCTCAAAAAAGATTTAAAAGTTCCAACTGTCAACATGTACAAACTAGTATACAGGTATGATTAATAGTGCTATTAGAGCAGCTTCATGGAATGTTAATGGCCTCAACAACCCTGTTAAGGAGCAGAGTAATGTCCAGGATAAAAAGGGAGAAAACTCAGATTCTATTTCTCCAAGAAACTCATCTGTCCCCAAAAGAGCAAGAGAAACTACAAAAATTCGGATTCGGGAATGTTTTTTACAGTTCATTCAAAGCAACTCATAAAAGAGGAGTCGCGGTGCAAATACACAATTCTTTACATTTTGAACTTATAAAGCAAATACGAGATAATGAAGGCAGATATATACTGGTTCAGGGTAAAATTGAGGGGAATTTGGTTACCCTCTATCTATTTGCCCCCAAATTACGACCTTCACTTTTTGAAAAAAGTG
>JAVLVB010000124.1:3250254-3425152 GCA_032876305.1 Orestias chungarensis | reverse complement strand
CCCCCCCCACGCAGTATTTTCAAGAATAGACCTTTTCTTAGTTTTTAAGAATGATCGACATAGGCTAAAAAGCTGTGAGATCGGTACTAGAAACTTGTCAGACCATTCACCAGTATACTTAACACTTAACCTAGATATAAGACCAAAAAAAACACATATGGAGACTATATACAAGCTTGCTAAATAATACAAATGTCATAAAAGAAATAAAAACAGAAATAAAAAACTTTCTAGAATTTAATGACAACGGGGAAGTCAATCCTAATATTTTGTGGGACACATTGAAGGCAGTAATAAGAGGCATATTTATATCACTAAGTACAGCTATTAAGAAAGAAAAGGAAAAAGAACTAAACAAACTGGAGACTAAATTAAAAGAATTGGAGAACATGCAAACCAAAAATCAACTTGATGATATCAATGCACAAATGAAAGAGACAAGGACTAAAATTTTGGATATACATAAAAGAGAGGAAGAAAAAAAATATAAATTCCTACAACAAACATTTTATGAAGCTGGACCAAAAGCAACAAAACTACTTGCAAGAAGAATTCGTAAAAAACAAATAATGCAGTCAATTTGTTCCATAACCGACCCACAGACAGGAATAGTAGAAAACAGTTTGGATGGTATTGACAAAGCCTTTCAATCATATTATAAAGCATTGTACGCAAAACAAGAACAAAGCAAAATTGAAGATGTTAAAACATTTCTCAATTCATTGGACTTGCCAACAATTGGAGAATGCCAGAATAAAAGTTTAACCGAGCATATCACTGAAAAGGAACTGATAACTGTGATAAAAAAATTAAAAAATAATAAAACACCCGGTACTGACGGTTTTCCAGGCGAATGGTATAAGATATTTGAAGAAGAACTAGCCCCTGTATTATTAAAATCATTAAACTGGACATTAGGGAATATGACAACACCACCATCTTGGTCTGAAGCAATTATAACGGTAATACCAAAACAACGAAAAAACAAAATATTATGCAGCTCATATAGACCGATTTCAATCCTTAACCAAGATTATAAGCTATATGCATCTATCGTGTCCAATAGGTTGAACGCGTTTGTCTCAGATAAGATTGACGGGGACCAAACTCGGGATAATTAAAGACGCTCACTTCACATAATTCAGAATATCCAGACAAACAATCATACAGCAGTAATGGCGAGCTTGGACGCGGAAAAGGCTTTCGATTGTGTCAGTTGGGAGTATTTATTTCTAGTTTTGGAACGATTTGGTTTTTTACATACCGCAGTCAATATTATTAAAACATTATACGCGTCACCCACAGCTAGGATCAAGATAAATGGCCGCTTCACAGACACAATAAAGCTGGAGAGATCCACTCGACAAGGCTGCCTGCTCTCCCCAACTCTTTTTGCACTTTATATAGAGCCTCTCGTCCAGGCAATTAGGGAGAACAATGATACTCATGGTATAGTAACGAACTCAAGAGAATATAAAATAGCTCTATATGCCGACGACATCCTACTGTACCTCTCAAACCCAGAGCAATCCATCCTGGCTGTTTTGGAGTTACTTCACACATTTGGCACCTTCTCGGGATACAGACTTAATATGGATAAAACACAGATCATGAGTTTTAACTATTACCCATCGGTAGAGCTTAAAGATATAATCCCTACTGACTGGTCAATAAAAACAATCAAATACTTGGGTATATGGTTGACTCACCTTCTGAATGACCTGTACAAAAACAACTTTGAAACTGTAAATAAGAAAATTAAACAAGACCTCACACAGTGGTCTGAATGTATAATTGACTTTAACTCAAGAATTGAGCTAATTAAGATGCCAGTATTACCTAGGTTATTATAACTTTTTATTTCTTTGCCTATCAGAATCCCTCATTCTCAGTTTCGGGAGTGGGACAAAATGATATCTCGCTTTATTTGGAAGGGACAGAAACCCAGAATTAGATACAGTACTATTACAATTAGGAAAGAAAAAGGGGGGTTGTCACTCCCAAATCTTCATGATTATTTCCTAGCAGTTCAACTCAAAACAGTAGTACAATGGTGTGACAATACCTACGAGGCTGGGTGGAAAGAATTAGAAAGTAAGAGTGGAAACATTCCAATACAAGCTTTGATTAGGGATCAGAAACTTGCAGCAGCATGCCAAAAAAATTTAGATCCCCTAGTATCATTTACCCTTTAGACCTGGTTTGAAGTGGTTAAGAAATTGGGCTTGTGTAACCAAATACGGATTCTCAGATGGACCGCTTTTGACTCAGATTTCACCCCTAACCAATTAGACTCCAGTTTTAAAAACTGGTCACAAAAAGGAATAACTGCATATTGCAGGATACTGGACAAAAATACACTACCAAGTTTCCACACACTACAACAAAAATATGATTTAGAAAAAGGAGACTTCTTTAGATATTTGCAATTTAGACAATATCTTTTTTCAAACATATTAAAAGACTACATCTCAGATTCTAACGAGATAGTTCAATTGGTTTCACAAGCTTATTCCAAACCTGGCAAAATCACCATTTCCAAACTTTATCAGGGTTTGTTGAGATCCAGAGGAAAGTCAACAGATTATATTAGGAAAAGATGGGAGGAAGAGTTGAATACTGAAATATCACAAGATCAGTGGGACAATATGTGTGAATCCGCTGCTTCAACCTCTTCCTCAAACTACTGGCGTGAGTTCAGCTTGAAAAACTTGTTACGTTTCTTTAGAACACCAAAGCAGCAGATTTATAGACACCCAAATGCTTCTAAATGCTGGAGAGGATGCAGGGATACAGAGGCAAATCACTCCCATATTTTCTGGTCCTGCATAAAGATCACAACTTATTGGAAGGACGTTTTGGATAAGATTGAATCAATTTTGGGCCTTAAATTCCAACAACCTACCATGTTACTGCTGCTCGGAGCCGTTCCTGAGGATTTGAACATGAGTGACAAATATTTACTAAAAATCTTCAGTGCCACAGCCAAAAAATTGATCACTCGAAAATGGCTTCAACCTGACCCACCAACGCTAAAGAACTGGCTGGATCTGGTGGAAGAAACCCACAAAATGGAAAAGTTTACGTTTACGCTGAGGCTGCAATCGGACCTTTACAAAAAGATATGGAACAAATGGTCTAAATTTGTGGAGAACAAAAGCTTAACCCGGTCACTTACTCTGTCACTTTAAAGGCTGCTCAAAAATTTGGAAAGTAAATCTGCTGTTTTTTTTTAATCCTGTATCTACTCATCTTTGTCAGAATGTAGGTAACTTTTGTTTTGTCGACAGCTGTTCTGTTCTTGTGTACTGTATGTGAATGTTAAATGAAACACAATCAATAAACATAAAGTAAAAAAAAAAAAAGATTTAAAAGATCTTGTAATGACAGAACATAAAGACACCATGATGCAACTGGTTCTGTAACGTACACAGAGCTGCAGTTTTGAATGATATTTCCTATGTCAGCTGTGTGTCAATGGAGCTCATCGGTCGTCTTTTAAAAGTCTTCTCAGGAAACGGCTTCACTCTCTCCTCCTACTGAGCTCAGACTCAAAGCACAAGAAGAACCGCGAAATGATTTCACTGTTTTGTAGCCAGAAATTAGCAGAGGAAACATGAAGTTATTCATTACAGAAGCAAAAAACTGCTCCGATAAATACATAGGCTGCACAGACATTGAAAATGTTTGCCCTGCTCCGTCCGACCTGCTTCAAAAATGATTTCCATTTAAAAACCGATAAACTGAGGTAACACCGTTTATCTGAGGTAATATTAAACTTTATCTGTCTCGCAATCAAATCAACTTAAAAATGCAAATCGATGTGATCTGTGTGCGATGGTCATCTTTGCCGTGTGGCTTTTTCCCCACACTGTACGACCAAACATGTTATATCTACGATGTTTTTTTAAAAATTATTCCGTTTTGTTTTATTTATTTTGTAATTTTTTTTATTACTTTTCAAAAGAAACAGGAACATGTTAGTTTTTAAGCAAAGAAAGCATAAAGGCTTTTTATCTGCCTCTTTCTTTGCTGGCTCCTCGCAGGTTGCGCTACAGAAAAAGCTATGACTAACTCCCATTTGCCGTTATCGAGCTTAAGCTGCGTTCGCTTCCATCAGAAATTGGATTAAGCAGACATAGTGCTTGATTAAGCACTTACGGAAACAATGCTGTGTTTATAGATTTTGCCGCAACAGTTTTGAGTGACCAGGCTCTCTGGGGGTGCCAGGTAACAAGCATAAGATGTATACCTGATTATCCCTGTTGGTTTCAAGAACCTATACAGTTTGAATGATGCCTGAAAGGAAGATGTGCTTTGACCGGCGAGCAGCAGGTTTCCGGCAGTAAAGAGATCCAATGCTGAGTTTTTAGAAACGGCTGTTTTCTTAATATACAGTGTAAAAATTTGGCTCCAATTAAACTGCATATTTAGGGGGTCGCTTTAGTGGCTGTTTAGTAGTTTCTGCCTGCACCAATCACTGACTAGGACAGACACTTGTCCCTAATAAAACTAATAAAAACGTTACCATACAATTTGATACATCTGTATTTTTATGTGCAATTTTGGGTAAAATCTGTCTGGACCTGTTACTCACACTTTATTATTATTTTTAGTTTTGAAGGAATCAGACTGGTTTGTGAGAAAAAGTGCATTATCGATATATAGAGCTGTCTTACTGATAACCCTTCTGACTAATCTATATGGGTGTTCTCTCTTGTCTTACTTGCGGTACTACGTTAGGTTCATATGTTGTCCTTTTTTCTCTCCTTCTCACAGGGTGCTCACATCTCGATGATCGACGCGCTCATGATGGCGTACACAGTCGAGATGATCAGCATTGAGAAAGTGGTGGCGTCCGTCAAGCGCTTTTCTACCTTCAGTGCCTCCAAGGAGCTGCCCTTTGACCTCGAGGATGCCATGGTCTTCTGGATCAACAAGGTTCTGACAGGCTTCGTAGAGTATAGAAACACGACAGCAAACGGAAATTGCTTTCCCACCTGTCGCCTCTAAAACACAGCCTTTTATTGAGGAGCATCAGATTTGTATTCCGACTTCATTATTTTTAAATGCGTCGAAACTGAAAACATTTAAATAAAGGTTTTCATACTTTGAAACACAAATTATTATTGTCCAGTTCCTTCCACCTGTGTCACAGACTGTAGACTATATCTTTATAATCTTACGTTTTATGAGTATTGTAAACACAACAGATAATAACTTGTCATAATCAGCAGTAAACATTTATTGGAGCATGACTTGACCTCTTCAGGAGTGTACAGAGTTCTGTTGTTGAGTTTTTTTTTCAAAAAATTGTACGTAAAATGTTTATTTAAATCTCTTCCTTTTTATATCTTTGTTTTGAGATGAAAAGGACACTATAGATACAAAGTTTTGATAAATTTAAACCATTCATAGGAAGTCAGACTGAAAGTGTTTGATTGTCCCAGTGCTTGTTTTAGCCTATCTCTCTAAGTTTTATATCACTAGCTAGCATGCTTCATTTTTACGCTGGAGGAAATCTAATCGTTTCATCGATATAACCTGAGAAAACAGAATCATGTAAAACAAACTGGCCTGTTCTTACAGTTTAGATCTGTAATAATAATGAAGATGTTTAAGTTTGGATATGCAGCATCTACAAAAATACAGTCACTTGATTCAAACTTCGGTTGATCAAGTGTTTTTCTTACTAGTGTATAAATGTGACTTCTGTTGCAGGTAAACATGAAAATGAGGGAAATGACAGAGAGGGAGCTCAAAGTCAAACATCACCCACTGGAGTGTCCTAGCCACCAAAAGGTAACACCAGTCTGTGGGATTTCCCATTAAAACATGATAATTTTTCTACAACCAACGTCTCTTGGTCGCTTCGGGAGTGTCTCTTTGTAATGGCATTTTGCAGATCTGACACCATATCCTCTCTTTATTTGCTTTAATCTGGAAGCAGATCTGATCCTTTTGCTTGTAACCTCTGACCTTTTAACTCTCTGTGCTCCTCATATGTCCTTCCTTCCCTTCTTGTCCCTGCAAACTGGATAGTCTCCCTCCAAATGGTATTGGAAGCTAGTCCCTGTAAGTTGGATGTCAGATCCCCCTCCCACTGCCACCATACATCCATTATTGCCCTCTAATCCCCTTTTTGCACGCATAGTTTTGTGTCGATGTGCGTGCACACTCAACCATGGCTCATTCAAGCTCATTTACAGTAGTGCTACTGTCTGTGGCCGGTTCATCACCAATGGGGGAGAAACAAGACTTCTTCGCCATTGTGGCAAATATGACGAGCTTATGATATTCTAAACTATGTAGTGATATAAAAAAAGTCCTTTGCTTCCCATTGTTTGCTACTTCATGCCAAGCTCAACTAGGCAATGTGGATTTTCTGTAGGCATTGTACATGAGAGTAAAGGAAAACTCGATGCCTTCACCTCTTCTTTGCTTTGCAGACCCATCCTTGGCCATCACCTCTCACTAATCTGCTTCGTCATTCTCCCACCAGTCTCCCTCTCTTTTGTGCTTTCTCACACTAAAACACATGTGCCCACGGCTTCCTCTGACAGTAACTCTGCTTTTGTACGTCAGCCTGATGCCATCCCCGAGCTGGCCCACTGCATGCTGGAGCCACAGGATCTCTATGGAGTGGTACTGTGTTGCGTTTTAGTCGGGGGAAGACAGTGCCGTGAAAAGTGTTCTCTCCCATTTTCTCCCCAAGATTTAGATGTTAAAACCAGGTGTAAGATCAGAGGAAAATAACCTGAGTAAATAAAAAAGTGGAGTTTTTAAATTCAGATTTATTTATCACGAGAAGAAACTATCTAAACCGACCTGGTAATTTTTTTCTTATACACTTATAGGCAGGGATGTACTGATCGGATATTTATATATATTGAAAGTGAAAAACTACGACACCCCTACTAAGATGGCCTGTTAAAAGTCTAGCCACAGCACTCCAGACTTTGACTAGGCCGAGTTAAAAAAATTATATAATTCTCCTTAAGCTAAACAGTGAAAGGACCTGCTGGAAGTCCACAGAGATGATTGTGCTGCTGCATTGCTTTAGGCCACAAACCAATAGGCCTCCTCCTACAAGATTTCTTGATAGAGCAGAATCGATGGTTTTTAGTCATGAAGCACCGTAATACAACAGTCACCATGTTTGAGTTTTGTCAGGAAGTTCTTCTGCAGAAGTGTGGTTACATTTACACATTTATTCGAACAGAATATTTGCCCAAAGCATGGGAGGATTATCAAAATGTATTTATTTTTTTGTCAAGTATGATCCTCGTATTCTTTTTTTAATGGCAGATTTTATGATGTATTAATTTTTTCACTCAATATTTTTCACTTTGAAGCACTGACCTCAATTACAGCAAAGGAGGTTTTCAGTGGTTTCTTTTTCTTTTGTCCTCTGTTTGAGCTACGCTTTCTCGTAGGATTTTGGACTTTAATTAAAAGTAAATCAACATAAACTAAATTTTTATTTGTCTAGGTTTGCTCTAAAATCCAATGCATCAACAAAATATTAATGAATCTAAAAAGAGATTAGAGAAGTAACCTTTTCACAGCACTGTGTGTTGGAACTATAGTAAGCCTGTTAGCCTCTCTGAATGTTAGCAATACCTGTAGTTTAATGAAATGTCCCCAAAAGGACACAGATGGTTGTTACTGCTTTAAATGTTTGTGGGTGTTAAGGAACAGATTTTTCTCGTGCTTAGTTCTGTTTCTACTGAATCTTAAGATGTTTTTAGGACGTCCCTTGTTTTTAGACTGTGTTGTGTTTTCAGAGGCTTGTCTGTTAAAGTTATATATAGCTTGCAGTATTAAAGAATCTATGCCTTTGACATGATTTGGTTATGTTGACAAACTGCTGTACCTTTGATCCATTTCTATATATAAATATATTTTGAAACATTTATGTCTGAAAACAGGAATAATGTGTTTTTGTCGCAGTACCATTGCCTGCAGTGCTAATATAAATGAATGCGCTATTTGTTTACTAAAATATTCAAAGTATCAGAACCTAACATTTTTCATGCCCATAATAAATTCAGAACGTTTGACTGTTTCTTCAGTAAAAACCTTTTCCTGACATGGTTCGTAATGCTCGAAATGCTGAGGTTCACAGCCACAGCCTTTAGCTAAAACATCACCATTGCTTAATTTTGCTGATACCATGCAACCCTTGAGTGACCTCCTAATCATGTCACCTATATTAGTTGGTTCCAAGCTAAATCGAGCTATACTAACTATTTTTTCAAATATTCTGCTGTTACAACCACAATCCTCAGCATGTTCTATTCTAAATTTCTATAAAAGATCAATATTAAGGATATATTAATATTACATTTAGCTACAATAATGTAGCTAAATGAAAAATAGTAAATAAAAGTTTTTCAAAACTAAATCTGTAATAATGTTTTGTATTTAGCCCAACTGAGTCGAGGGTTGGTAGAACCTCCTTGTGCTAAAACTTCTAAAGGAAGTCTTGTTGAGCCATCCCTTCACAGCTTTGCACATTTGCAGGGTAAAACATGTCGTTCTTTACAATATCACTCCAGTTCACTCATACTGAATACAGTGTAAACAATCATTTTCAGTTCTTTGAGATTAATTTAGAGCCAGGCGTGTTTGGTTTTTCATTCCAGTCTGGACAAGCTTTCTTCCATAATTTACTGTATTTACATTCATCTAGCTTACATCTCAATGCAACCCCTGTCCCCATTAAATAGCAATGCTGCCATCACAATGTTTTCAATAGGCATGGCAATGTTCAGATTTCCCCCTCACACAGCATTTTGCTGGTAGCCAACACATTTTTATTTTGTTCTCACTCAGCCACAGTCTTAAACGTGTTTGCTGGAGCCCCTGCATGGCTTTTTGTTCTGCTGCAGGACCTCTTTGAGCTTTCGTTTACCAGTGGCAATAGCAGCTTCATCCCCTTTTAAGTAACTGTTGAAACATTGGTCCGTGAGATGCTCAAAGCTTTTAAAATTGTATTACAACATAACTATGCTTCATACATACAAAGTAATTTATCCCTGACCTGTGCACTGATTAGGAAAAAAAATCAATAATTCCTTTAATTCCTCGTACTAGTACTACTAATGCAAAATGTTGGTCTATTGAATGAAATCCCAGTTTTGTGGTTTAAACATAACAATTGTGGAAAAATATAAATGTATCCAAGATCATAATAAACAAAATGGTCTAAAGTCATTTTAACCAATATGACCTTTGCTTGGTATTTTTTTAATTTTGGTTTTCGTTTTATTAAAATCCCACACACATTATTAGCTTCTTAGTGTTCACTCCCATTCAGACGATTTTCAGTGCTGAGCATACTTGCTTCTGCTTAAGTGGGCCAGCGGTTAGCCCAGTTTCCATCCCAGTCAGCCGGTTCATGCTGTAAAGTTTAACTGGGTTTCATCTCTGGCCATCTAAAGTTACTAAAACCAGACAGAGGTTGAACCTTCTACTTTGTGTTGCTCACAACTTTTTACACCTCATTGTCTAGCCTATAGTAGTCCGGGTTCTCCCTAATGTAATTGACTGTTTGATTTGCTTAAAAAGTATACCAATAAAGTAATTGACTGAAGAGGTTCTAAAATAATGAAATGAATACTTTTCACTTTCAAAGACCCACTGATCTCATTAGTTTCCTTTGAGTGTTTATAGCTGGGCTGTTGTGTTATTGCCTTATAGATATCAGTTGCTGATGTTTTTACCCTCATGAAACCTCAAACCTCTCCCCCTGCTGGTTAGGTCCGGTATCGTCGAGAGCATGCATCAGGTCGCCAGCTGCCCTTTTTCCCAGTGCTGGAAGACCTCATGAGGGATGTCTGTGACGGAGCTGCATTGCTCACTGTGGTCCATTACTACTGCCCTGATATCATGAAGCTGGAAGGTAAGATCACTACCAGAAACACGTCCATGATTTCTAATAGCGTCTCACTAATTATGGTGTTGCCTACAACAAATTTGTTTTTGTAAACAGGCACCAGACTTAGTTTGCTCGAACAGAATGTTACATCCACGTGTGATGCTATTTATGTTCGCCACACGTTGCCCCCAGTTCCTGTCCGTTCAGCCTGACATTTGCAGCTGCCGGGTCATTGAGCTGTATCCCGATCTGACCTGTTCTCTGCCTGTCTGATCAGATATTTGCCTGAAGGAAGTACCTTCCATCGCTGATAGTCTCTACAACATCCAGCTTTTGAGAGAGTTTGCCAGCGAATATCTTAATAAAAGCTGCTATCTGACCATGGAGGACATGCTCTACTCACCGCTTGTCCTGAAGGTACAAACTCGGACAGATTTCTTTCCTGCAAATTCTACAACTCGCATTGAACTGGGTCTTTTTAAATGTCACCGTTTCTCTCTGTGTAAACGTTTGTGACATGCGTTTTACTTTCTCTGCAGCACAATGTTATGGTATTCATTGCTGAACTCTTCTGGTGGTTTGAGACAGTAAAGCCAGAGTTTGTCCAACCCAGAGACCTTCAAGAGTTTAAAGATGGTGAGCATAACAAAAAAATAGCAGATAAAACCATTGTGCATGATGAGTCTTCCACTCTCTAAAAGGGTATAAAATAAATTAGTTTAATGGAAGGGTCTAGCTTTTCTAACAATATATCTGACAGACTTATTTATTTCTGTCTTGATTTAGCTCGAGCCATAGCTCATCCCAAGAGTGCCCGCCCATCAGTGCCCATCTCCAATGCCACCAAGCGAAGCTTTCTGACCAGTCCTGGTGTGGCAAATAACCCAAGCAGCCCTGAAGTCTGTAACAGGTACTTCCTGCACCCAGAAGGCTCTGATCCTCTGTAAGTCTTTCTCCGTCTTTTCTTACCTTCCTTTCATTGTCTATTTTACCAGCTGCAGTAATTGAAATATGGGTGCATATGACGTGTTGTGTACGGCTCATTTTCATGTAACTCCGTGTCATTAAGTGGATTGTCTAAACTCATTCCAGCTGTGAGTTTCCTCTGTTATATGTTGAAATACAGTGTTGAGTTTTTAGGTTATTTTGAAATCTACCTTGTTTCCATTGTGGGATTTTTTGCACATTGAAGGTTTTTAACAAAGTTCTTTGTTTCTTTTGCTTGCTCTTAGTAAGGGAGGTCCAACCTTCAGTCCTTCTCATCCACTGCTCCCTCTTAGGCAGAGACAACAGAAGCAGCAGCAGGGTGACGACAGCGCAGGTTAATAGAAGTCTTCACACCTCTTTGAAATTAATTTTCTGGTTCATCTTCGAGACTTACTTTCCTTTTTATTTTTCTTTGAAGGTCTAAGAAACCGTTTGAACTCTCTTACTCAAATTGATGGACAACAAGTGAGAGGCTCTGCTGTAGCGTGGCCTGACAAAAGGCAAAGGTACATGGGGGGGCCATTACTTAGTTTCAGTGCCGTGTTGAGCACAGAAACAACACCAAAAGACATCAAACCTGTTGGTCGCTGTTAAAATGTTATTTAACTGTTGAAACACATCTTTCCCAGGAAGCCATTTAAAGCAGAGATTGCATATTAAACAGGTTTATCTAACCTTTATTCATCTCATACTGTGTAGCTATTTTCAAGAAGAAGAAAAAAAAGACTACAAACCTGCAAATAACTGAATGTCTTCCAAAGCTTTCATTGTCAAAAGTGCATCTCAGCGGCCCTTAAACTGATTGTAGCAGCCGTTCACCGAAGTGTAAGAATTGTAGAACTTTGGCCTGCCAACACGGATACTTGATGCAGATGGAAACTTTTGAAATAAATATGACGATAGGATTTTCTGTTAACATTTAAAATATTCTTCAAATGTGAAATGTTACGTTTACCTCTAAGGCATTATCTTTTACTTACATTGTTTTTTGGTTATCTTAATTTAAATATTACCTAGAATGACAAAGATGAAGCAGCTTTTTCTCAAAAATTGGGCATTTATTAAACTTAAAAGCTAATTATAAAAAAGTTTTCGGAAGAAAGTGATCAATTCTTTTAAAAATGCAAACTTGAGACTCTTTATATTTCAGATCAGATGTCTTTTCTACAAATTTGGACTGCTTTTGTGTTTCATAATACTTTGCATGATTTGTGAAATGATAAACAGGTTAAGAAATAGCTTTAATTATTTTTTGTTGCCTCCAATGAGCATATCAACTTGTCTTGGGTAACAAACTTTAGACACCCATGTCCTAAACTGGCATTTGGAGCAAGAAGAGCATTAATCAGTGCTGAAGACGTCCATTGGTTACAGATTAGTGAAAGATATGCAAGACAATTGTGAAATAGGAGGGGGCAGCATCAAGCTTTGGGAATGTTCTTGTGAGGGACAGGAAGTCTTCTTAGATTTGATAGTAAGCATCATATAAAATCACAATTTTAATACAACGAAGTTGGAAAGAGTAGCAAAGTAATTCACTCCTCTGCTGATTCCAGAGGAGTGAATGCTGCAAGTCAATGACTCGATGCAATCTGCTGGGGTTCCTTAGATTGGAAACTTTTTCAAATTGATTTGTTTATGATGTATCTCTGATTTGAATTGATTTTCTTGTAAAGTGCCTTGAGACGACATCTGTTGTAAATTGGCGCTATATAAATAAACTGATTCTTGATTCTTAAACTGATTCTTAGACTATAAATATAGCGCTGAACTTTTCTTTTTTCAAAATGTTCTTTTCTTCCCCAGACCCATGTCCACACTCAGCCCCTTCATGTTGCATTCAGCCACCGACAGCGACGCAGACATCGCTTCTGGTGACAGCGTGAGTCTGGCTCGCTCCATTAGTAAGGACAGCCTGGCATCCAATGTCGCCAACGTCACTCCAAAGCACCAGACCGCTGTCCACCAGGCGTCGTTTGCTGCCATGCGAAGAGTCAACGGCCACAACCAACTGAGCAATGTCAACATGGAGGATGGGGACGGAACCCTGGCAGTCGCAAGGACCAACGTTTCCGTCGATGGGACGCAGGTGTCTGCCACAACCAGACCGAAACCTTCATCTGAGTCGGCGCCTGCTTCTGACGGCTTTTACCTTGAACCCCTCGTGCCCGCCGTCCTGAAAACGGCAAAGGAGAAGTCCGTATGCCTGAACAAAGAGGAAGAGAGCGGGGAGGTACCATGCTCAGCAGGCAGGGGCTCTCTACGGCATGGTGACGGATCCTCAGCGGCCGTTCGCAGAAAAGCCCCCTTTGATCTCAACCAAACTTTTACCCCTCCAGGCGAGGAGGAAATCTTGTCAGACGAGCAGCAGCAGCAGTCGGATTGCAGACCGGTCCTAACAAGCACGGTTTCCTCCAGAGAGCCAGCTGAAGGTTTTTACCTTCACTCGGACTCTGAGGAGCTGGAGTGCGTTCAGGGACCAGAGGACGAGCTGGAAGACCTGAATGAGGAGGAAGAAGATTTGGATGAAGCTCTGACCACTAAACACCCAAACCATCCAAGGAAAGCTTACAGGGAAGCAGATGAAGAAGAATCCGCGAAGCTGCGGGAGGACATGAATGTCAAAGAGCATGAAGAAAAAGACTTTAATGGCGGCAGCGGCCGCTCCAGCCCCTGTCTCAGTACGCACTCCCAAGCTAGCAGCATGGCTAGCGGCAGCGTCCGCATGACTTCGTTCGCTGAGCGCAAAGCCCAGCAGCAGCGGTTCGGCAGCAACCACGACCTCCGCTCAAGTGCCTCCAGCTCCCAAAGGACCACTCCAGACGGATCAGAGAGCAGCGGGCCGCTTTCGTCTTCCTGGAGGCTCAAGAGAGATCAGAGCCCCTCCTCCCCTTCAGGGGGCTGCCTTCGTCCTGGTGATGGCGGTACGAATGTGCTGGCCTCTGAAATCGTTCAGCTCCGCATGCAGCTGGAGGAGAAGCGACGCGCCATCGAGCACCAGAAGAAAAAGATGGAAGTGCTGGCAGCGAGACAGAGGCAGAAGCTCGGGAAAGCAGCGTTTTTGCACATTGTTAAGAAAGGCGGTGGAAGGAGTGACTCGTTACCCAGCTCGCTTAAAGCCGACATCTCTAAAGAGGATCTCAACGGGGAGAAGGGACCCTTGAGCAAAGACGATATGTGTGTTGACACCCTGTGGGGTGAGAAAGAGAGGGAGGTGTCAGGCCCTCCAGGTGCTTTAGAAGCGGACAGGAAGGGCAACGGTGGAAGCTTTTACCTCGAGGAACTGGACCTGAATGAGTGCAGCCACTCCATCGAGCTGCTGAACGACGCCATCGGCAGCATCCAGCAGCAGATGATGCAGCTGTCACTGCAGCAGGAGATGCTGATGAAACAGAATGTACAATTCCCACCCGGTGCGGCTCCACCGCCTCCCCATGCGGGGGATAAAAACAGCGACTCTAAAACGGGAGGTGGCTTTCAGTTTGTGGAGCACCTCTCTGGGACCGGCAGCGCTCCCACCAGGAAACCTCCCAAGCTAAGCTCAGGCCGGAGCTCCAGGTCCAAGCCGTCTGACTTACAGCTAGCTAAGGAGCAGGGCCGCCAGGCCGCCAGGACCCCCACGCCTTCCCAAGGCGGGCCAGAGACATTACCGAACTCACGACCGTTAGCTGGGGGCAGGTCCCCCAGGGTTGAACAGCCTGGCAGCTCCAGAAACCCCACGGCCACAGAGATGACAGACAGACCAGGATCCGGGCACATCAGAAGCGCCACCTTCCGACTCCACGACGAGGCGAACATGCGCCTGCCGACCCACGTGGCTCTAACGTCAGTGTCTGCTCCAGAACCGTTTAGCGAGTGCCAGTCGGGCGCGCAGGGGGAGGCCGACGTCAGTTCTTCAGAGAAAGAAGGAATCCTGTCAGACGAGGCGCAGAGAAGCAAAGCCCCCCTGATAGAAGTCGATCTGTCTGAACTGAAGGGGCCTGAGGAAGAGGAGGGCGAAGAGGACAGAACGGCAGAGGATGGCGACGGGGAGCAGAAGTCAGTCATGGGCTTCTTCTTTAAGGTATTACAGAAAATATTTTTGTTAATTAATCATATGAGCTGAGACTGCTTCATAAAAAATGCTTCATTCTCAATGGAAAATCAACAAGTTTAAAGACTGCTTTCCTACACTTTAAAAAGTCTAAGTAGTTAAACTTTCTCATGGCTGATACAAGTAAATGTAAATACATCTATTTTCAATTCATCAAAACGGCACTCTCCTGTCAGAAAGTGAGCAAATATGGTAGAAATTAACCTGAACTCTTGTTGTGCTTATAACATAATTTATCTAATCAATTTTAATGACGATATGTAATTAAGGCCTCCTTCCAAATCTGCTTTAGGCATTTACCTTTCTGTTTCTTCATTGTTATAAGCACAATAGAGTCCCGTTTAGGCTGCGATTAATCTTGGAATAGGATAAGCTGAAAAATTACCCAAGTACCCTCCCTGAAATTGAGGGAAAGCTGCCACATCCTTTGGCCACAATTCAGAAGATCATTTAAATTTAGGGAGCTTTTACATGCAACCTTTGAAGGGTGCAGTCCCTGAATTTGGAAACACTCCACGTAGTTTATGATTAGACCCAGTTAAAGTAAATGTTTCTGCTAATATTTAGAAGTTAGCTTAGTTTTTGAAAACAAAATGTACTTCTTTAAATAACAATCATAATCTTGTGCTTGGATGAATAAAGATGTTTTATAATGTTATGTTCGTTAAACATTCCCCATATTCTAGGATGAGCAGAAAGCTGAGGATGAACTTGCGAAGAAAAGGGCAGCGTTCCTGCTGAAACAACAGAAAAAGGCAGAGGAGGCTCGTATTCGCAAACAGCAACTAGAAGCAGAATCGGAACTGAAACGGGATGAATCAAGGTGGATAATTTAGTCAGAAGTGACGCAGGAATCATTTTGTTCCACGAAACCCTAAAGTACGTGTTTCTTCGCTTGTTCTAGGCAAAAGGCAGAGGAGGACCGCTTGCGTAAAGAAGAGGAGAAGACGCGGCGGGAGCTGATCAAGCAGGATTACCTGAGGAGGAAGCAGCAGGAGCTGTTTGAGGAGCAAGGCCTGGTGAAGCCCAAAACGCCCAAACCGAAGCAGAAACACAAACACAAGCTTGTTATCAGAGAGGAATCCTCCAGTGATCATTTCATCAAGTGCTCTTCCACACGTGAGACTCTTAAATCATACCTTCCCTTCACGTTTGGTCTTCTTCACATTCTCATCTTTTATTTTCTAAAACGAAAATTGAGCTCAATAAACCTTGAAGTGCTCTTCTGTTGTTGTTCGTAGCCGACAACCTGAGCAACGCCCAGTCGGGCTCCAATCTCTCCCTGGCCTCTGCGGCTACAAACGAGGCAGACAGCGTCAACTCCGGAGGGGCCGGCTCTCAGCGGTAAATTACACGTTGGTTCCGTTTTGTAATTGTCGGCTCGTTAGATGTGAATCTGTTGTGTTGTTTATCGCGACATCCCATAATCTCCCTGTTGTTTTTCGCCGTGTCCAGCTGTGACTCTGTGGAGTCGTTCCCAGGCAGTCGGAGCAACAGCCGGGCTGCAGAGAGAGACTGGGACAATGGCTCCACTGCATCCTCCATCACCTCCATGGCTGAATATAACGGTGAGAACACAAATCATTGCTTCCATTACAAAAGATTTGTTCCTTTGTATGTAATATTAACCTCCCAGTCCAGGTTTGCTATATAACTACACGATCCATCTTTTTTTCTTTGTTTAGGCCCTAAACTCTTCAAAGAGCCCAGTGCAAAGTCAAATAAGCCAATCATTCATAATGCAATCTCACACTGCTGCCTGGCGGGCAAAGTCAACGAACCCCAGAAGAACCAGATCCTGGAGGTCAGTTTTGATTTTAGCTACAACAGCCCAGCTTATGAAGTCCTTTAGTTTACCTGTCCATGTAAGTTTAGGTTTGAAACTAATCATTTTCAACTTCGGGGTTTTGTTTCCTTACCCAAACCTGCTTTGAACGACTTCATACCTAACTTTCATGCTGTCTCTATAAGTCTTTATGATTTTATTTTTATTTTTTTTGAGGTTGTGAATGGGACGGAAGAATCTTTCACCAGGCAATGATTCGATTCAAAATCAATTTGTGATTCGCCCACAATTGACTCATTATTTCTGCTTGAATCTTTAGATAAGAGGAGTTAACACCAAACATCCTCTAACTTCTTCACATTAAGTCATATATTGCTTCAGATTAATGAGCTTTAACTCTGTTAATAGTTCATCATTTTTGATTTTGGTACATTTGAAATCAATTGTGATTTGGAGTAAATGAGAGTCACGATTTTTATGTAATTTATTATTATATGAATTTTTAAATATCATTGCCCCTTTATTTTTCTTTCTGGTATTTAAATTTTTTTTTAAATCTTCAAAGGCTGTTTGTGAACGGTCGTGCTGTCGGACGTAGTCCTGCAGCAGTCGGTCCTGTAATAAGTCTGAATAGACTGAACATTGTTTGCTGCGTGACCGTCACGACTGTCCGTGTCTGACTAGCAGAGATGATATTCCACTTTGAAATGTCCGGCTTGACACCATCAGATTTATTTTTTTCCCGTACTCCTTATTAGATCTCTGTCTGGCCAAAATGTTTCGGTCCTGCTCTGCATCTATTAAGGTCCCATTTGAAGTCCTCTACGACCAATTTCAGCTAGTATTTGGGTTTTGAAACCGCTCCCGGTCTAAAAACGTAAAATAAATTGCCGCTTCGTTAACGTCATGACAACCATCTGAAAGTAAAAAAGTTGGAGCAGTAAATCCTTCCTGCAGCACAGCATCCAAAACCAGAGGAATTATTGTCTTAACAGGCAACGCCTCTGCCTACGAATTAACAAATAAATAACCGTAATAGAGCAACTAGCAACAGTGCTGCCACCAGTTTCTTCTTTTACATTAATTTGAACTAAAATGAGCTTAACTGGACTGAAAAATATCTGTTGTCGTTGAGCAGCGTAGCCTATAAGACAACACAAGGTTTCCTTTTAAGCTAACCTTTAGGAGGACTGGGATTTTCACTCCTCTCTCCCTCCAGGAGTTGGAGAAGTGCGAGTCCAACCACCTGATGATCCTGTTCCGTGACGGCGGCTGCCAGTTCCGAGCGCTCTACTCGTACTTCCCCGACACGGAGGAGATCCAGAAGCTGACGGGCACCGGGCCCAAGAGCATAAGCAAGAAGATGATCGACAAGCTGTACAAGTACAGCTCGGACCGCAAGCAGTTCACCGTCATCCCCGCCAAGACTGTGTCGGTGAGCGTGGACGCCCTGACCATCCACAACCACCTGTGGCAGGCCAAGAGGAGCGCTGTGCCAAAGAAGAGCGGGAAATAGCGCCCCGGTTTTCGATCCCTTCGTCCGCCGCGTCCTCTTTGTCTCCATCTGGCTTCGTGTTTCTTAGCTGGCCTGCAGTGGAGCTCACCGTCCAGCTCGGTCCGGGGAATCTATTCGGGAGAATTCACATCTAGATGGAGGAACTGATGAATCCTCTCCTCCTCCCTGTTATGTCTGTGTGATCAGTTCAAGGTTGATTTTCGTTTTGTTTTTCGTGTTTTTTTTTAAGAAAGCATGTGACATTGTTTCTCTATTATGTAGAGAAAGTCCATTTTTACATGAAATATTTATTAGTTCAGCACTGTCATGGTTGAAGGGCTCAGCTGCAGCACTAAAACCCTTCCTTCTCCTTTGGATAGATTTTGTCATGAAGGTGGAGATCTGTTTGTTTTTTTTGCCTGTTCAGGGGGACCGGACAACTCCCTTTTTTTTATCTACACAACGTTTTCCTGCGTTGACCGTCGAGTCCGGCTGGCATCAGCCGACTTTTCCCGCCTCACCCGCCATCTCCAGAAACATGCTGCTCCGGACTGCCGTCGTCTTCTTTTTGTCAGGAGCGAGGAATCTCCTCGCGTCTCTCTCTCCGACATCCGTATGCCTTTTACTCTCGCGTTGTGGTACTCTCGTCTAGCCGCTTTTTAAAAACCAGACACTGATCGTGTAGTAAAAACGAAAAAGGGAAGAAAACGATCATTTTATGTACCGTTTTTTTTTTTTTAGACACAGTGGAACATGAAAAACGAAAGGCCTTGGTACACAAAGATGCTCTTTATTTCTGTATTTTAGCTTTTTTTTAAACATAATTTTTATTGAAGCTACGTGGTTTCGAGTTTATGCAGATGTTATGTGTTTTCATCATAACGGCGATTCTCTGATGTTTAGAGCTTAGTTGTGTTCTATCTCTCCACCAGGCACTCTTGAATTGTCATGTACTAAGGTGCACTCACGAATACTTGTCGACGCCTTCTTTTCACGCAATGTAACTCCTCCTCCTCCTCCTCATCCCCACCCTCCGTATTTATGTCTTTACTCGTTCTGAAGGGTGCTTCTCGCTCTGTTCTGATGACAGTATTTGATATCCTCACATCGGGGGGAGCGATGGAGGGAGGGAGGGTTGCGGCTTGTTTGTGTACCTGCATTAAAGAACATTCCTCCGAGGTGTTGACAAGCACTGCCACATTGTCTCGTTTCTTCACTGTCAGACATCAAAGTGCTTCTTCTTCTGCTATTTTACATTTTTTTTGGTTATTAAACCATTCGTTGGCCTCGAGAACAACCAGAAGTGTCGCACAAGCACTTTATTTTCCGTTCGGTTGCAGAAGTTTGCCATTTTAAACGGGCTTGACAACGACCAACGAATCCTTAACACTGTTTGTTTAAAAACACACACAAACAAAAAAACGAACACTAAGGAGTTAATACTGACGACTACAGCTGAAACGTTGCTACTGCCGTCTCCCCGAAAGCCACCCGATACTTGATGAATCGTTTGCTGCATTTTGTGTCTTTTTGGGGGGGGGGCGGTTAAATTATAGAAAGTAGGTCTCTAAATGTATGAAAGTATATTTTTTTGTTATAACTAAAAGATTGTATTTGCATTTGATCACCTTTTTTTTTTTTTTTTTTGTGTGTTACACTAGTGTACTTTTCATCCATGTTTGGTTTTTATCTTTGATCCCATGTCATCTATTTATTCAAAAATGGAAGCACTGAAACGGTAAATTTCCAAGTAAATAAAAGTCACTTCTTTTAATTTCTGTTTTGTTGCGTTTGTTCATCGCTGTCACTTTGTTTTGCTGGCACTACACCCGACACCACTCTTTTGCTTTAGTTTGTCATGGCGCTGCATCTCTTCACAGGAATGTTTGTCAGGAAAATGGAAACTCTCAGGTTTACGTGGAAGTTTCTCATTTAAAAGCGGTTTAAAGTTGTCCTTCGGGACCCCCGCGGTTCAAACTGCTGCTCACTACCAGCCAACTGGAACAGCGACTTTTAACGCCAGCTCATAACCATGGCAAGAAATGATCCTCCTTGGCGACAATTGCTAGTTGTTGAGGCGATCGCGCCACCATCAAACTCTGCAAACCGTCTTTTCCAGAGTCGGACTGAGATCTGCACTCTTCACAAGTCAGAATGAAAGGTGAGTGATCAGGTCTAATTCTGCAGGTTCTGTTAAGTGTAAAATGTTATGTTTTGTTCTTTTTTGTGAGTTAGATCCTTTACACGCTTGCAGGTTTAGTCACTCTCGCTCTGTTGCTGGGAACGGTTCGTCTGGCTCGTCACTGTCAAAAAGTGGATTCAGTTTTGCTCTGCCAGGATGCTCTGACAAGTGAGAACTTCAGCTTTTAAATTTTAAAATGACAAAATTCAAAAAGGGTAACTTTAACCAAACGCTATAAAGTTATGTTTGTAACTATTTTAGAAAATTCTAGTATGACCTTAATGAAATTATTTTTGTTCTTCAACACAAGTATTTGTCCCTCTATCATAGGAATGTAATAAAACGTGTATCTACATTTTGGGAGTTCAGTTCCCCTAAAAGCACCTATTTAAGCTTATTTGATTGACCGATGCAGTGATTCCATGCTGTCATTTAAAAATCTAAATCTGAAAAACCAGCTTGTATAAGGATAGTTTTCGTTTGAGTGTGTATTGATCCACTTACCTTTACACCATGGGATTTACACCCATTTGTTTCTCTACAATACTTTCAGGACGTTCCCACAGCAGCCATTTTTGACTTGACCAATTAAGCCCCTTTTTTTTTTCTTCTGCAGTTCTGTTGTAGATCTGCTGCAACGTCTCCTGTTCAGTACTCTGATCAGACAAAGCGTCAGCAGTCACACAGACAGCTTCACATTTACTCAAAACTACTTGCCTGCATGGCGCCCAGCTTGAAATGCGCAGTTGGCTGTCAACCACCATGTTTTAATAGTTTGGATAACATAAATAAATGACAGTTTGGAATCTGTTGGTAAGCTTCAGGTTTGATCTGAAACTTTTAGAAACCTTTTTTTTATGATGCATTAATACATAGGAACTGTCTTCTCATTTCATCATAAACGGGACCTACATGTTTTTTTTGTTGTTTTTATTAAGCAAACCAGACAAGCTTACTTTTTCTCTCTGCCTAGATTTCACCACCGGCTGTACAACCATGTTTGTGAGTTTAAGGGATGTTGGAGTAATCAACTCCACGGTTCTGCAGAGCATCGACCTCGTCACCATCACTCGGTTTGAAAGCAGAAACTCTGGCATCACACGAATCTCTGAAAAGGCCTTCAGCTCACTTCCAGATCTGGAAGTTCTCATCTTGGATAATAATAAATTGTCCAACTTTAACCAGAACTGGTTCAAGAACCCAGGTTCCGTCCGTGAGCTGTTGCTCTCTTTCAATCGGATTGCAGATTTGAACGAGTCAAATCTGACTGGCCTCACAAACCTCTTGAAGCTCAAGTTGAACGGGAACAGGATCCGAAACATCCATCCAGATAGCTTCAGCTCCCAGAGCAGGCTGACTGATCTGGATTTGTCTGAGAACCGTTTGACGAGGCTATTCCCGCAGATCTTTGTGTCTTTAAGGTCGGTTATGTCCATCAGACTTCACGGGAACCCCTGGAGCTGCTCTTGTGACGCCCAAGACTTTGTTGACTCTCTGAAAGGTTTGCAACATGTGTGAGACACACGGAGCGTTTTCAGAACAGTTTCAAGGTTAAACTTCTCCTGTGTCCTCAGGGTTTAACTCGTCTCAGTTGGTGAATCGGATGAGAGTAACATGTGAGACTCCTCCACACCTGAAAGGTCAACCAGTGTTGACCGTGTCTGTGTGTTCGCCGACTCCACCACCAGGATCGCTCTCCAGCAACCAGACTACTACAACCAGTAGACCTATCATTTGGTTTAACTTTCTTAAACTGTGATCCTGAGAGAAGAATAAATAAAATATTTTATAAATAATTAGGGTCCTCTTTTTACCCTGCAGCTGACACTGTAACAACCCAACAACAACCACCTGGACAGACAGTGATCTCTTTCCAGGCCAGTTCCACTGACCCACTTGCTAGAACCGCTGCTCCAACAGGTACTTTTGGATTTTTTCTGTTTAGTTTTAAACTGGATATTTCTGTAGCATCATCTCTGACGGAGACGTCTGTGAGTCCCAAACCGTCTGATGTCCCCAGAGTTATCCTCAACCAATGGCACATTTGCACATCCAGCTAATTTAGTAAATTCCTACTTCCTACATTTTTTAAACAAAAAAAAATTATATAATTGTTCCATAAATAAAACCCGTTGTGCTGGGATTTTGTTAACATGTTTTAATTGTTACATACACACTCCTTAGTCTCATGAAAAATGCACAATATGAAACAAGGACCTGAGACGCAAACGTGTTTGCAGCTACCTTTAACGCTCGGGCTTGTGCTCAACATGTTCATAGTTAGAAATAACATTACTCTTCTGTCATTTTTAAATTGACTAAAATCCATCTGTACTTTGATGCTGTGATGCTTTGTAAAACAACTTAAACACCCTTGTCCTGAAATCCCTGTATTTCCCAGCAGATGGCGTCAGAGGACCATGTAATTGTATTCTTTTCACCTCAAATGACACAATATCACTTAAATTAATTAATCAATTAATTCTGAATCAAGGAAATATTTGAATACCTGAACTCATTGATTTATTGTTGTAATTTTTTTGCTGCTGATGGGACATTATGCAACGTCTTTATCATCAGTCATTTACATCACATCAACCGAGAGCCCTCTAACTATAGAGATTAGTGAGTGAGATTCTTCTGAATATGTCTCTAATATTTAAAACCCAAAGAATCCATCTGCATTTCCCTTCGTCAAACTCAGATCCATCTACAACCTCAAGCACAAAGATCTGCACTCTGATTGCTGTTATTGGTATGCTCCTTTTTGTCTCATTTTAGTTAATATGAATCGAAACATTTCCTGTGTATATTGAATTAGTGCTCTGCTTTCGTGCAGTGGCCCTCTGTGTGATGCTGCTGGGTGTGTGTTTCATGGCAGCGTTGCACAGACGGAATCGAAGCAACAAAGCAGTGAGACCTGGATACCCAGCAGAAGAAAAGGAGAACCAGGAAGAAGCCAATGTGTCGAGGCAGGATTTGTCAGCTGGATCCTCTGAACGTGGAAATCAAGAAATGACTCAAAGAAGATCTGTCGCCACCACCAGAGCAAAGTCGGCAAACGCAATCCTCCTCTCATCTCCTTTCTGTGTGACTGAGAAAGACAAAGTTACTTCCCAAACTGAGTCAGAAGTTCATTTTGAAAACTTGGGAAAAGTTAACCTGAGATCTAAAAGTGGAGTAGAAATAGAAGAAGGATTTAATCCTGAGACGTTAAAAACCTTGAAGTCAACAGAGGAGCGTGCCGGAAAGACCTGTGATAACCAGGAATCCACTCATGTCAGCAGTGAAGTTACACCGTACCTGAGTGTTGGTGCCATGCGAAACGAACTCAGTCCTGACAAAGAGACCGCAGAAGATCCAGGGACACCAGAGAGGGATAAATTGCTCAGGAGGATCTCCACCTGGCCTCCCACTGCAGCTCAGTGGTGGGCGAAGTGCACAACAAAACAAGAGCAGGAGGAAGTGGATGACTTTGCTGTTTGGACACAGAATGCAACTGTGAACCTCTCAGAAGACGTGAAGACCAGGATGGAGCTTCCCAGCAGCTCTGATCAGCTTAAAGAGGAGGAGGAAATTAAGATGAATCAGACCCTCTCAGGCAGCTCTAAGCCACCTGACACTCCCGTCAGTGTGTTGGGGGTGGAAGGAATGATGCTGGATCCAGATTCTGCAAGTCAGGCAGAAATCCAGGTCAGAACCAGCCCAGCGCTGAAGCCCGTGGAACATCCTGCACAGAAAAAGAACAGCAAGGCAAATTTGAAGAAAGATCACAGGCAGTCTGTGACCAACAGACAAAGGCCGGAAAACAGAGCCGCTGCCGGGTCAAAGGTCCCGTCTGGTGGCGCTTCTCCAGATGACGAAACTCTGCTCTCCGGAAACCAATACGCCTACATGGACCTGCTTCATGAAGTAGTTCAGAACAATGGCCGCTGGACGAGAGAGAGATGGAAACAGACTCATGGGAACACGCAGCGGAGATGAAAATGGGAATTACTCAGAAGAGTTGCAGAACCAGTAGAGCTTCATTAAGTTTAGACTGAGACCAAAAAATGGCCCTGTCATTTTTGGCCATGTCGGCCCAACATATTTTACACTACATGTGAAGTAATGAGATACCAGATGATATACTGTGTTGTTTCCAAAGTATCCCAAGTAACCATGTTTAAAAAAAAAACAACCTCTTTCTCTACTCTGTGATTCTGTTTTTTGGGGATAAATGGCCCCTGGGTAACTCTTCTTCTCCTGGAGTGAAAGGGGATGTCATAGAAACTCAGCTGGAGATGTGTTTTCAGTGTTTTATGAAATGTAATGTTCACACAAATAAGTCATTATGCCCATGTATCCATGAAAAACCTCAAAGTGCCATATTTAGGTATGGAAATCAAAGAATTTCACCAGCGTTATTTCTCCGGGTACCAATAATAAGTAATTTAAATCAGAAACCAATATTTCACTAACAATAAGACCACTAAGGCGTAACACCTGCAAACGGTATGTTGTTCACACACTAATGGACACCAATTCTCTTCATAGTGATGGACTTAAAGTTAGACTGACAAATGCGTTTTCACTGTTATTTATACAAAAAATTGCTTGGCTAGCTCTACACTGAATTTCATTTGTGACATGGGGAAATCTCAAGGCAACAGTAAACCTAATTGGCATGGAGAAAAATTGACTAACTTTCAAATCCAGCTGCCTGCAGCGTTTAAGCATCAGTAGATAACACGAGAGTGTCTATAAGTGTCTAAAAGAGCAGACATACAAACATTCTGTCCGAGAGCTCATTAGAGGGCAGGTCTGTATCTACAACGCTGGACTTTGTGGTGCATTCAAAGACAACTTGTACACAGGAATATTAAGATACACATAAAAGTCCAAAGTGGTTTAAACTATTTTGGCCATCTGTCGCAGGAATTTAATGCCGAATTACAAATTGAACTGTGCTTTTTATACACATATGTCCCTAGCAGAAGAGGTAAGTTAAATCTGACTTTGTCAACAAGAAAAGTTGTGTAGTTGGTGCAAAGGTTGCGAGTAGATGCTGGGGTTAACATGCTCACAACTCATTCTCAACTAACTCCCCGACTCTGGTTTCTGCTATAATTTTAACTAAAAGCTTTCATTACCTTCCACATTTAATTATGAACCGTTTAAGATCCAAACCTAAAGCACCAAATGGCCGACATCAGGCAAAAGGTACACTGCGACATTAAAAGCAGAACCACCACATAGTTAAATGTTCTGGTAAAATGGTTAAGATTATTTATTATTCCATAATTCGCTTTTTTTAGTATTCAAGATTTTTCTGAAAACAGTAGGACGATATTGACAAAAAACCTGAGAGCATAGAATCCAAAAATCTGGTCGACTTACTCGCAGCATTCGAGATCAAATGAAACAGTCGCAAGGTCTTTGTATTCGGCTGCATGCAGCGTTTATTCATTTGTTCATGTCTGTGTGTGCACTTCTCATAAGAAATAGTACAAAATGGATATTCCTCTTTTTGACAATGATTCAAAACCAAAGTGGAGGTAAACGTAATACGTTGGCCTTTGATATACATCTAGATGACATGCACATACCGTTCATATAAATACAGAGTAGCAAATAATGGCTCTAAACTTGCAAGCAGTTGATTCAGTCGTGGGTTTTTAATCTAGCAACAGGACACGACGCTAAATTTCCTGCTAACTGCAGGAAATGTTTAGTTCTTGGCAAGCTTCTTTTTTCTTTTTTTTTTAATCAAAACATGCTTTTAAGATATAACGTTGGTTGCGTCCTGACGTCAGGAGACATCAAGCGAAGTCCATCAGTACATTAGGGTTTGAAGTGAGGATCCCGGAAGGTGTCACATGAGTAGATGTGCAAACTGGTAGCAAACTTCCGACTCTGTGAAACAAGATTTCTAGACTACAAAAAAAAAAAAATAATCGCTCTTCTATCGCTTATCATTTAGGATGAAAAATCAAATGAAAGAATGAAAATCTGATAACATCTGAAGGGGTAAATCATGCTGATGAATGCATGACTGCTCTGTGCTTTCTACATAAGTAGCGTCCATTTCCTAGAGGGTCAAAGTAAAGGGCCATGCTTTCACGCTCCGCACATCGCCACAGAGCTTAGTGCAAAACAGAGTTCAAGTCCTTTCAACTTTTCACGGTTACAAGACTATGTAAACGGTTCATATGTATAGTGAGTAAACCCCTGGAACAATACTGAAACTGTGGCGTACGCAAAGCGAGGGCTTCATTTAAACCACATCCTTTCAATTTTCGAAAGAAATCTAATAAAAATGCATGATGTCTGCAAAAATATCCTGCTGTGCAAAACTTAAAAAGGCCATTTAAAGTGTGCAAGCCATTTTTAACTAAACAGATGGTATAACTGCTAAGAAGAAAAAAGAAAACTATGCTAAATCATTGTAAATCCCAATCTTATCTAGATTTCTTATGTTTTTTGTCGTGTTTGGAAAATCAAACATATTTGGTTCCCGCTTGACTTTTCGCAATTAGAATCAATTCTATTAAAAAATGGAATCAAAAATAAATAGGATATGTCTAACAAAAGGAACTAAGGTGAAGAGATTTACTTGTAAATGATAATAACAAAATACAAAAACAATGGTAAACATAGAGAGTCAGAAAAATTCATTTAGAACAAATGCAAGAAAACAACATAAAAACGTTATAGTGGCAGCTCTTAATCCAATCATCTCACAGGTGCTAGGTGTGTTAAAATACTTTAGCACCATCATTTGGCAAATATTTAAACCAGTTAGTAGAAATTAACGGATGTATAGTTTGGCTATAAGCGCTAAATGGCTAAATCCTTAAAACGCTAAAGTGATCTAAGCAAATAGTCGGCTTATAGAAGCAGATTTATAAGGCATAAAATTTCTCCGGATGATTTTCTTTCCCATCTTCATCCATGGTATGTACTAAAATAACACAAAAGATAAAAATAGCAATAAATTAACATTTCTAATTTAAGCTTTTAAATATATTTTATGAAAGATGATCAGAGAAACTTAAAGGAAAATCAGAATTCAGACATTTTACTCCAAATTTTGAGATTTAAGTCAGAAGTTGGATTAAAAAAATACAAACAAACTAAACTTTCATATGAATAAATCTTTTAAACTAGATTGGAGCTGCTGCTAGTATTATGAAGAACAGTGCATTAAATTGAACAAAGATCAGATATTTGCAATGATACATTAGCCGCCTTAAAATAGGCTTTATGTATTTCCTTAACTTTACTCTCTAGGTTTACTTTTTGCACGGCAGCAGCGGATTTTGCAGTAAGGTCTGAAAATGGTGAAAACACAAAATAAATACAACAGATGGCACAGCAGTAGCGACATTTACAAATAAATGCAGTAAACAATTCATCATATAATGTGGGACTGTCATGATTTCTAACAAGGAAATAATTTAACAATGTTTATTCAAAATAAGAAAAAATAACTTGGCTAATAAATGTGCAACTTGTGCAATCTCATGTAATAGTTAAAAAAAACGTGCTTGTAAATAAAATAATGCCTTAAAAATTGTACAAATATAAATTAAACAGACGTAATAAAAGAAAATTGCACATGTACTGTAACTTCCAGGTAGTACTTGAAAATGTAGAAAATGAATTTTAACGGTTCTCTTTGAAGGCAAAACATGCTAAACTGCTGGATGTGAATAAGTTTCAGTTACTTATTGAGTATAAACAGAAACAGCCATTCAGCCTGAGTAGTGGCACAAGCGCAGCTTCCCCCCTGAGCAAACCATGGAATGAAATGATCTGATTTTATCTATCTGCACAAAAACCTGCTTAAACCAACTGATTATGTTTTATAGATCTCTGCCTTTAGGCTGTGTAGAAGAGTGTTTTTTGTGAAGAGAGTGTGTGTTAATAAGATTGGCCATAGCGATGACTAGGCCCTCTTCATGCATCCTCCAGTGGCAGCTCTGTGGATCGGGTTTATCTCAGGGCCGTCATTTAGGATGTGGCTAAACTGTGGTCTCGGGCTAAGAGACTGATGATGCACACTCACGATGAACACAGCACCACTTTCAGTGTTAGGGCTTCGTTTGTGCAAGGTATATTAGATCTAGTGGGAGCTCATAGAACCAACTGCTAAAAAGATTTTAAAGATGAGTCTCATTTCTTGTCTCTGTGCCAAAGTCCTGTTGGTTCTTGGTGTTTCGAGCCTGTCCCATCTGCGAGTCCTCTGGCATGTGTGCTAGTGGGTCAGAGCGAATAATGTACCTGTAGAGATAAAATCCACCTTATTTGTATGCCATTAGAGCCTGACATGTTTAATATCATACAACATCCTGCTGCTTGACTTCTGACCAATATTCGGTTTTCTCTTAGATATAGAAGAACAGAAAAAACAGCTGGTAACTGCAGATGTAGATGTCCAGCTTCAACATTTGATGTTTTTATATATACAATAAACACCAAGGTGCCACCAAGTGGACCTATCAGTAACCCTCTTCGGTATGGAAGTTATTACTAAATAAAGAAGGCTGTGAAGAAGGTTCTTTAAGGCTCTGAGAAAGAGAGCGAGACTTTTAGCAGATAACAGGAAGGCTAAATAGAATAAAAGCTACTTTTTGTTTTCTTTTGAGCTTGAAATCTTTGTTTGCAATGAAACATATTGAGTCTGCAAAATGTTGTAGAGTTAGAATATGTTCTCCTGAAACTGAATACATATGTTAACATTGGATGTTCCGGCCAACCTGAAACACAAGTCTGTAATAATTTTGTCTTTGCATTAAAACAATTGTTAAAATGTATTTAACAGCAACCGCTTTCTCAAACAGCGACTTAAATTTTTGCCTGCTCTTAAAAAAATCAGTGAGCACCCATGGCATCTAACTCAGTAATTTGAAGACACCATTAAATGTATAGGAAATGTTCACATGGCAATGTAAAATGTGTTCATAGTAAAAGAACAAAATCTTATTAATTAAATTTCAATATATCGACACAAATATGTACCTTAATTCAGGAAGAACGTTTTTATCTGTGAGATATGTAAGGGAGTTTCTTGACTGTACATCTAGTTTTAAGTTACATTTACATTATCGATATCTCGAATAGGTCAAGATCTTGGCTTGACCCAGATCCAACACTTTATATCAATCAGCAGCAAATTAGAGCTTTGTAATAATAAAAAAAAACTAAATATTGACCAAAAATGTGATTGGTGCAACCTTTTTTGATAATCTTTAAATAAAAGTTTATGACAATATCCGAGAGATGAAGCAACAGGTTGTTTTGTGTGTCAGTTTCTGTATGCTGTAGGGACAACTCAACAGGTCTCGGTTTAAGTATACGTTTGTCCAGAAGGGTTTGCGTTAATAATTAACAACAGGCTTTTTTTTAACCTTAATTTTCAGCTTATGAAAATAAATAAAGGCATGACATAAAGTGCAATAGTTAGTTTTTCCAAACTGGCTTAAAATTTCCAAACATTTGGGATCATTTCAGATGAGGATTTTTTTTGCTTTTCAGAAAAAAACTTAACTCAACTTTACTCAATTGTAAAAAAACAAGCAACAAATGTATTTAATTGCAATGCAAAATTACATTTCCTGCATTTTTTCACCCCATTTGTTGGAATGCTAATAAAAATGTTTAAATACCTAAGAGAAAGGTACATTTAACACTACTGCTTCATTTTCTTAATTAAATGCATTTTTATTCTCCTCTGACCAGCCGAGATCATGAAAAATATAATTTGAGATTAACACAAAAACAATGTTGAAGACTCGTGTACAGCTGTAAAACCAGTGAACAGGTAATCAACATCTTGCTCGACAAAACAAATCCCGGGCCTTACACGATGTCGTTGAGCTCAAGCATGGTGTCAGGAGGAGGATTGATGAGGACGTAGGACAGCGTGTTTTGGTGGTCGTTCATCTCATCTGTAAAAAAGAGACATAGAGACCTTCAGAGCCACTCTGGAGCTCTCCCTCATCCTCCTCCATTCAATTTTACATCAGTCAAAAAAAGGTTGTCTTGTTCGTAGATATATGTAATAGTGTAAATAAAGTATAAATTATGTTACATCTGATTTGGGATTCTGGCTGAACTTTTATTTAACACTGCAACCGTTCTACGGTTTGAAAGAACTGGATTCTATTACACATAATGTTATCCTGTGCGTGAAACACGGTGTAGGCAGTAGTATGGTTTGGGCATGTTTTGCTAAAGGCTATCTTATAGTAGAGTGAAGAGTTGAATCTGAATGACACAGACTAGTTGTTAAAAAAAAAAATACTAATAAAGTTTAATTACCTGAAAAAAAGAAATCAATATTTCTCTATTTTGTAATTACTGGAATTTCTCCCTGACAAGTAGTGTTTATTTATATTCTTGACCAAACTGGATGATTATGCTTGGTTATGATTTTACTTTTAATGTACTCTTCAAAGCAGTAATATGTGAAACAACAAAATATTGTATTACCACTATTTCAACCATTGGAGTTTCCTCTTTAAAATTTCTAACACATAAAAATGTCAACATGTTAATTAAACCGGCAAATAAAGCAATCAGATTTAACTTCAATAAAGACCAATAAGAAGAAAGTGATTTTAGCTGAAGTACCTATATCAGTGTGTGTTGGGTTTAGGTTTGCTTGTTTTGTGTTTGTCGCTCTGCCTTGTACTGCATTTTGTGAAGAACTGAGGAAGGGAAAAGGAGGGCTCGTGTGTCTCCATCACCCACCTGCTTGTGGCCCTTTATAAAGCCAGGCGGGGTGGGGAAAGAGAGAAGGTCTAACCGTTACTGAAAGACCACTCTGTGGAACAAGGGGAGGCCCACATGCTGCCCGCTGACCCGAACAGAACCACCATGCGCAGCTTCCCAAGGATGTCAACATGCAGAGAGCGTCCGCAACAAATATAGCCCTCTGCACCGCATTCCCCTCATGTTCTGCACATTTCACACTGCGGCAGCAGGTTGGAAGGGGCCATGCCACAGGACAGCACACTCAGCTCCCACCCTCCCAAGCCCCGGAGGTGACACGTGTGACAGACCAACAGACACAGAGGACATGCTCCAGCATCCGTCAGACCCGACCAAACGCGGAGCGACTCCGACCAAACTGAGAGTGAAGCAGAACACATCGGGAGAGTGAGAGTGGAAGAGGTCAAACCGCTGGCTCATCTGCTCAAAGCTTAATCTACTCACTGACGCTACGGTTTGTTTAGTTTCTACTCTAGTCCACACTTAGTAACACAATCCTCAGAGTTTTACAGAAGGATTACACATCATGGCCAAAGTGGTTGTTGCTGACGGTTTGAGAAAATGTATACATACAACAGTAAATAACAGAAATAGATTTTTTATTTGAGCTTAAAAATAAAAAATAAAAAAAAAGGCTCGTATTCAGTCATGAGAGTACATGCTGTGACAAAAGTCCTGAATCGTTTATAAAAAAAAAAATGTGTTATCTCTATGACATCAGGACTCTTGAAGATACATCAGTGCTTAATGAACCACAGCTGTGGACTGTTGCTCTATTAATGGTACCAAATTTGTTAATATTTAGCAAAATGTTTTATACCTCTAGAGTTTTTCCTTGTGTTGTCACAGTTACATTGCAAACGAAAATAATTACAAGAAATGTGAGGTGTGCTTTTCGTATTAGGCCAATTTTAATGACATTTTAATTTTTTTTAGTAGTTGTGCTGTCAAGAATGAATTTTTTGCAGCTCCTCCAAAATGACTTTTGCTCCAGGTTGACATGTTTGCCATTCTGCCATACTGTATCCATTTAAGTAATAATGAAGGAGAAGTTTGCAATAATATTTAGTCTTTTTTTCTTTTGTTTTTTAACCTAACTCTCCTTTAAATGTCTCCTCAGCCTTATCTCTGACTCTGTGCATGTTGCAACAGTGAAGGTTGTCCTTCACAGTGCAGCAGTCGTTTCACTTGCATTAATCCACAGGTACGTTCTGTTTAATAACATGTTGACCTTTATAAGAAGTTAACAACATTGTATTTTATTTTATTAATTTATTAAACTGCTGGTATATTATTGTCCTCCCTTTCCACAACACATGGAGGTTTGTAGAAAGAATGAAACTAAATTTGAAAAAAAAGTCATCTTCACATTTCTGTCAGTTCAACATTTAGTCAACTTTGGTTTCAAATGCGCTTTATCAAAAAGTTAATCTGATATTAAACATGCAAATATAATTTCAGAGAAATTTTCACAATTACATCTAAACACAGGTTATTACAAACTGTCTAGGCGTCTACATCACCATCAGCTGTTTAGTGCATAAACTTATTTATGCATGCACAACTTTTTATATTTGACTCCAAAAGTCCTGACCTATTGACCTTATTGCAAATAAAGCTACTGATAGTGTCTATCTTCCTGGTGAGGCGCAGATTAGCCATTGGAGGAGGTTGGTCATGTGCTTTATTTTACTTCAGTAGCTGTCTGCAATTTTCCTGCAACAGTATGACACACATGATGTTTAAATTTGTTTTAGGGCACAAGTCTAACCATCTGCTTTTGTGAAGTCTTACAAAATCTCTGAGGTCCACTGATTGTTGGGAAAAAAAAAATAAAGATAAGCTAGAGCTAAAGTCTTGCTGCAGTGCAGCGCTTTAAAGGAATTTGGATTCTACATCTAACCTTCCATCCACAGACATAATGCACTCCACTCCACTCTTTAAGCCAAACTCTGATGCCCTGCAGGACTCTAGCCACTTGGGAGGTCACGTCACAGGAACACAATGCAGCAAAGATCAGTTAAACAGAGAGAAGGAGAAATAGAGACAGTAGAGTGAGAGGCTGGCTGATGACCTACCACTCCTTTTGGCAGGAAACACACCGAGAGAGAGAAACACCCACACTCACACTCATGCAGTGAAGTTAAAGTACTGTGATCAACCAGCTAACCTGACGGCCTTGTCCCGTCTGAATACGGCTTCTCTGAAATATCCTGCAACTCTAAGCAATGGCATTCACTGTTAACTTCAATTTCCCCGTCTGTTTTGTTTATCATAAACTGCAAATTGTATATCAGTTAATTGAAAAAGTGATAAACTAACTACAGACAATTATTTGGTATCCGCTGTATCAAATCAAGACAAATTTCCTCCTTGGGTGTATCCACTCATATTTAAAAGAACAAAGGTTATAAATGACACGAATTACCTTGCAGATATCCAAGATTTACTCGATTCATGACATCGCTCGCAGTGAGATTAGAAACATCCTCTACAAACCAAGAGGGGAGACAGAGGAGTCAGAGAAAGAAGGGTAAAAACAAAAAAAAAGAAGAAATATAAAGATCAGGCAGGCAGTGAAAGCAGAGACTGTTTTATTTTATTTTTTATGACAGGTGAGAGCAAAGCAGGGAGGGCATGCATCGGTGTGTGAACGAATACACCTCCAGATGATTTACGTGTCCAATATTGTGATCCTGTGGTAAAGTGGATGCATCCCTGGTAAAATGCCTGTTGTTCAACAACCAAGATAAAATTATTTCAGGACTTTCTAATCTTTATTGTGACAACTTCACCCAAAAAACAAACAAATCTTTGAGGGGAAAAAATTGCGATGAATATAAAACCTGCAATAATCTTAAAGTAGAAGATTACTGAAGCACTTTTTCCAATTAATTTCAGCAATCAGTCTTTGTTGGGTACACATAAAGCTCAGTTATTCTAGTAGAGTGTAAGGACATTTTATTTCATTTTATTTCTTGACTTGTAGACCTTTTTTTGTTATAATAATAGAAAAAAAACATAGAAAAAAGATATAATTATTAAAACTGTATACATTTTTATGTAGATAAAAAGACCAGATGGAAAACTGTGAAATATGCACTTTCCGACAGTAAGGACAGAAGCTTTTTAAAAAAATAAAATAAAATTAAAACGTAACTAGACCACGATAAATTTTCCCAAAACCTTGAGAAAATAGGAGTTACAATGACAACCAGACACTAACCAATGGCATAAAACAGCTTTGCGCCATTCAAATAAACACCAACCCAAAGTCCTGCATCATAATATAGGATTACACTTCAACTTTCTTCTGGAACAAGGTGTTTCTTTTGTCTGTGGATCTAATCAGGAACCGTTTTAAGTTCAGTTTTGGCCAGCATTGCTCTGACTCCAATCATACATCCACATTACAAAATATAGAAACGTAACTTCTGGGATGGCCTAGCACAAGTCCTGAAACAAATCTGACATGCGCTCAGTGGAAAGGTCGATGTTTTCATACCTTCCCGCTCAGTTGGGTCACAAAACTGCTTCAACAGTTTTTTCCATTCTGTATTATTTGAACAAGCACATCCAAGTGCTTAAAAACAGCACTGCCAGCAGGTTGGAGGACATCACAACCAGATAATGTTCAGTACAGCTTATTGATCAGACTATATCATTTTGATTGTAAATATAGGTTATTGTTCAGGTTATAGGCCAGCAGAGAAGGCCTTGCTGGCTCTAGCAGTCAGGAACTGTCTAAATTCAAGACCATGGTGTTCATTTGGAAAAGGGTAGAAGGACGTCTCTTGGATTGTAAATGATTTTTTTTTGTTTTTAAGGTTTAATTTTATGACAGAAAAACAAGGCATTTTAAGAGGGTGTGTATTATTTCTATATGCACTGTAACCACATTGACCACAAAAGGTTATAGGAGAAACACGTCTGGAGTGTGACTGATGAAGCTGAGGAGAAAGCACATGAAATTGAGCAGCGTAGAATGCAGGCAAAATGCAGCTCATTCGAAGTCTAATGCGCCTGTGTTATCATGCAGTAGTTGCTCGTGTCTGTTTATTTGAATGATTACATGGCTGCATGGATGGTAATGACCGTTCCCAAGGAAACAAGATTCTCTGAAGGACCACGATGATCATGATGAGTTAATGATATCCACTATGAAATGGGATGAGGTAAAATATCTGAAACACAGATTGGAGTTTTAAACACAGCTGATGCCACAGCAGAATAATTTAACAGGTTGAGTTGAGCCTCAGTGGACGAAGCAGCTGTTTTAAACTTCTAACTTTGCCAACTTTAGTATAATACACATTGTGTTTGATGTGGAGAGTTATGATACTTTTGGTCTCCTATTCTTTCTGATTTCAACGATATTAACAACTGATTTCAAAAAGATCCCCTAAAAGCTTTATGTCATATTTTTCATAAGGAAAATGAAACTATAGGAGCGTCAGTGACTAAAATATGAAACATCTTTTCGATTTTTTACAATCCCTTGAACTTTGCAGAAATCAGGTCTTAGAAAAAACTCTGAGTACTTCCACCAAAATGAAATCAAGTGCCAAACAAACGTGGTGCTTAAATACGATTTTAACCCCCGGTCGATCGTGACAGATGGCTGCTTGTACTGATTCAGGTTCTGCTGAAGGTTTATTTCTGTTAAAGAGGAGTTTTTCCTCTCTATTGCTGTTACATTCCTGCTCAGTATAACAAAAAACGCAAGCTATCGTTTCGGTTTGCTGATGCAGCTTTGATTGGAATGAAATTACTTTATTGTAAAGTGCCTTGAGACATGTGTTGTAAATTGACGCTATATAAATAAACTGAGTCTTGAGTCTTCTGTGAAAGCGCTAGTTTCGCGCAGCAAGAGTCCGAGCTTTTATCACTGTAAACATTTATCTCATTACCGCTCTCCATCTCCACCCATCACATGCTGTTGTTGCCTATACCCAAAGGGGTTGGGTTACTATTAGTCAAACCAATCAGAGGTAGGTGAAGATGTTGATGTTTAGTTTCAAGCACTCAGCATGTCGATGTGAGTAAATCGAGATGGCTGAGGGTGTACCATAGTGTGAGACTAGGGATAATGCCACTTGTTCATTGCAACAATATCTGTGTTACAGTTGGTTTATTCTGTACCATTGGTGTAAATATGTGATATAATTAGAATGTGCAAATTTAGAAGTTTCTTTGTACTTCTTGGACTAAAATGTCAGTGGGAGGTTGGGTTGTGTAGAAATCAAATATAAGAATGTTAAAGAGTAAAATACACTTTTAGGTCTTGCTGGAGCATTATTTAACTCTGGCATTGTGTCTTCTTATAGTTTTAGTATAGATGGGCAATTGTGTAAAAGTAGTAGAGAAAGGCACTGGCACCATTTTAGCACTGGGATCGGTTTTGGTGGTGGGAAAAAAAATCCGACTGTGGCTTTCTGCAAAAGAATAATAGGATAAAAATAGCATCTGTGGGCTTAAATAAGTCAGGTTAATGATCCATTTGAAATTTTGCTGGAGGATTAAGAAATGCAAAACAAAAATCTAAAATCTAACTACCTCTGAAATAATCTTTAAAGTAGTTCCTAAATGTTAAATAGTCTCTAAGTTTTGCTTGAGTAGATGCACAACAGCCATAATCACCGGATCAAATAAAAAAATTGTATTTCTGCCTCTTCCCTTTGACAATAAACTTGTCAAGCCACTTCTGTAAAGTTCGCTCACTGAGTATGAATTCAACCAAATATATTATCGCTGTTTCAAACTGAAATATAAATAAAAAATCGGAATTAAACTTTGACTTCAATCTGCAGCAAACGTTCAGAGTTGCATTGATCAATTTTTTGTAAATTGTTAAACAATTATCACATTTGGATGGAAGCAAGTCAAACATTAACATTTGTCAACAAATGTTTTTTTTTACATATTGTACACAACAAGTAAAAAAAAAACAGTTAAATATTGACAGAGCTACACATTCATTAAGCTGTACCACTCACCATATCCCACTGTGGGGAGGCCTAGATGCTTCATTCGGTTTTTGACCAGCTCTGATAGCTCCTGTCTCTCAGAGCGCCGATACAGACTAAGTCTCTGCTGTGAAATGCGCTCTGCTCTGCTCGCTGGTTTGACGTTCTTCCTGCTTAGCCGGCGAGCCCACTGCATGCTCTTCTTCCTCAGAAGCGGATGCTCCGACTGGTCACTCGTGGTGGAGTTTCTGTGCGCCGTCTTTTCCTTCCCAGGAACCTGATGCTCCTCTCCAGCATTGATGGACGTTTGAGACTGCAGTAGCAGCGGGGAGAGGAAATATCTTTCTTTGTAACTTTAAAGAGAGTAAATATCCGTCTTGTAGGCACAAAACTCCCATATCTTTGTCTGTCTTGACTAACACTTGTACTGGATTACCAGAAGGGAGACTTACCTGTGCATTACTGTCCTTCCTCTGAAAGAGAAGGACAAAAGACATCCAAACAAAGAAAGACGCGATGAAAGATGAAGCATTCAAAGCAAACTAAATTAATTAAAGCATGGAATTTTGCATGTTAAATAGTAAATATTGCATATTTACTATAAGATTCACTTTGCAATCCAGGAAACTAACCACAGAAATGTTTTAGTTACTAAGATTACAATTATTAACCTACTAATTTGTCTGCTCGTCGTTTTAACCCTTCAATCCAATTGCATTCCTAAAGTTTTGGTCATTTCAAAACGGTAATTTTCTTTTTCTGTTTTGTTTTTATGCTGCGTTCAGCTATAACATTCCTCTAATGCAAAGTCTAGAGAAGCAAGCAAACTTATTGAAAGAGAAGTAAAGTAAAAGTAAGGTGAACGCAATGCACAATAAAATGTTATAATCAAGGCAAAAGTGAGAAAGAAAACAGATACTGTAACCTAAAATGAACTCCTTCTGGTATATAGGTTTAGTTGTAAAGCATATTTTTAATATGCTATTTAAATAAAGCTCTATGATTTAAAAATCAGATGGAGAAGAGAAAAGCCAGCTTTGATATGGCCGGAATCTGAAATGAAGCAGTTCATGAAACTTTACTTGCCTGTGATGTGGAGAACATGTGAGACTCAGTGCGGTAGATGCCGATGGGGATCTCAGCGCTGGAAGAACAAAACTTCTGGAAGAGTCGACCGTAAGTCCTGATCCACAAGTCCTCCTCTGTGATCTTCATCTGAGGATGGAAATCACAAAAAAATATATATATAAAAAATCAGCCAGCTGTTTTACATTGGACATGTCAATCTTCTCAAACTCTCAGGCTTTCTTACGTACAACACACAGGTAACCAGAGCCGGGTGTGGTGTCCAGGCCAAGGAGAAGCCGTGTAATGGCGATCATGTAGTCCTTAACAAACGACTGCCAACACAAAAGAAAAAAAGCCCAAGTCATAATTTACCAGCCATCGAATTAATTCCTGAGACCGTACAGCAAGACAAATTAGACTCTGCAGCAGACCTTTACTGTACATGCCTCGGGACTATAATGATTTTGATCTTTTACATAGAGACCCATGGGTCAACCCCAGAGGTCTGTTGTCCCACCTGGTACAGCAGCGTGTCAAGCATGCTGATGCTGAACACCCTGCCGGCAGCGAACGGCAGCCGGAACATGAAGGCCAGGTTGGAGCCCTTATCTCGCTCAATCTGAAAAAAGACAGAAAGCATTTCAAAGTAGAAGCTTTGATCCTAATATGTTTTTTTCTGCTTACACGAAGATTGCTCTTTTATTTTTTGTGAGAGCATAAATGCTTGAAGTTATTGAAAAAAGAAATTTGCAAAATTAACTTTGTGTAAAGAAGCAAAATTTAAAAAAGAATAAAACAATATTATGATGCAGGGTCAAAATTTCTGTGATAAATACAGTTTCTCTATATGGGAAATACACTGAAGGCCAAAAGTTTGGAAGCAGGGCCAAAACAGGCCCGGACGTTGGAAACAACTCTAAGCTTCTCTTCACGATGCCTTTTTAAACAGGGTGTGGGGGGGGGGGGGTGTACTTACTGTATACTCAGACTTTTCTTTCATTGATATGCACCGTTTCCCACAATTGACCTTCAGGCATACCTTGCTGTTACCAGACCATGTCTGAATAAATGTTAACAAAAGAAAGGAGCGCTCAGTTTTACGGATGACAAAATTTGAGCGCAATTATATTATATATATATATATATATATATATATCAATTTCAGAGCAATTATATATATAAAAAACTGAATCGTTCCAATTTGTATGTCGTATAAAACCTATGCAGCTATTAGTAAGAAATATAGGAAAGCTGTAAAATGTATTCTTAGAGTGACTCTTTATATAACCATTTAATTTTGTCTAATTATGATAATAAATTCTTGTAGAAAATAAATCTAGCTTTCAAACGTTTGGCCTGTTGTGTACACATGACGCCATGTTTCTCTGTGTCAGTAAAAAAAAAGAGCAAATGAGGAGCCCTCCTGCTGTTCCTGGTACTACTCCTCAAAAAGTTCCAGTGGACCTCTGTGTTTGGCTGAGGTCCACCAGTGGGGTCCAAGCCAGGTCTATCAGAGCTATTCAACTGCAACGTCTAGATGTATTCCTGCTCCAACAAACCTAAATCAAATTCATGTCTTTCTGCCAGGCCTCTGGAGAGCTGAATGACTGTGGAGGAGAAAATTCAACCATTTCATTTGGGGATGTCAGAGCAGGGATGCATCTACAGGTTTGAGGGCCTCAGCTCCCCAAGAACATGGTCTGTTTTAGACAAAGCTTTGCTGCAAATAACTATATGTACTTTGTTTCCCAACAGCAAGTAATCATGGACCAGACCTTCTTTTTATAGCTGTGTCTCCAGGCAGAGCTACTGCTGTCAACAAAGTTGTGTTTTTTTGTTTATTCTTACCCACAGAAGCTTCCTGTAGTCCATATTTTTGTGTTCCAGTGTGTCTCCTGTGTCACCGATTTGTGGATATTACTGGTAAAAAATGTGCGCACTCTTTTTCTTGTCCCTGCTTTTAGTGGATGTAAACTCATGATGATACTGATTCTGCTTGGGACTTCGTCCTGTTAAAGGGGGAGCAGTGTCTCTCCATTGTGGGTGCATGCGGGGTCAGGACGAGGGATTATTGCAAAGTCAGTAACTCAATGGAACAGCTCAGCTTCCTTAGACTGATAGCGTCTTACCAATACATTTAAATGTTTTGCATCTTCTTAATTAAATTGTGCTGTGAGTGGTTAGATTTAAGCCAATTTATCTATATGGGTTGAACTGGAATCAAATGAAGTCAATTTAATTAGATTTGGAAAAATATGGATTCTTAGTAATCATGAATTGATGCCATTTGATTTACACTGTCCCTTAAAATGACATTTGTATCAAACACCATTGAACCGAGTCTGTAGTTATGTTTTTTAACACTATCTCTCCAAAGGGATTAATATGAATAGTATATATAGATGTATACTGTATGTATATATGTATAGAAACAGCTGAATAGCCTTTAGTTACATGAGCACGAGATTTCTATGACTGATGAAACATACATTTTCGGAATATTCAAAATGTATGGATTAAAATTTAGCTCATTAATGCTAAGGAGGGCACAAGGGTAAAAAAATTATTAATGTCATATGAATGTCTGTATAATTAAGTTGTAATACATTTGAGAGTCAAGATTAATTTTATTTATATAGCGCCAATTTAAAACACATATCGTCTCATGTTGTATTCACAGAGATAGATTTTTACGTTCGTCACTGCCAAACAATAAAAGGAAGATCTAAGTCTGTCTCGAAACACCTACCTTCTCCAGTTTGGACAGAGCGAGTGAGTAGCAGTCCTTTGCTCTGAACTGCATAAACCTCATGTTGGATGGATGTGTGAGCTCCGTGATGATGCTGAGACTGGGGAACAATCTGAGTGAGGAAGAGATAAGAAAGTGGCTTTTTTTTTGTGTGTGTGTGAGGAGAATAAAAGCTCTCTTCCAGACAGAAGTCCCTTCAGACAATGATAAATGTTTTTATTATTTTCTCGAGCTCCTCCCTAACTTCAATGGCAGAAGTTACTCTTTACCAGATGGCCATTCTCTGTTATTTGCACAAGTAAAAAGAAATGAATCACACCAAGTGAATCTGGTTTTGACTTAACACTTAAGAGAAAAATATGTCAATCAACTGGGTTTCTAAACATTTAAGCAATTCCTCAGTCACCTGAACATTGTCTGGACATTGACAATGGTCTTGGCGTCTGCCATGTAGTCCTCCTCCGCACTCATGGTGCTCTCTTTGTCCACAACCACCAAATTATCAGCATAGATTATGCCACACTGGAGCAGGTTGTCCAAACTGTTGCATTTGAGAAACAAGCATTTAGGAATTCTGGCATTGGTGCCTTTTTATTTCAGATAAATAAAAAATTAAATCACTTTAGATCACCTACTTATCAATGGTTCCAGCCATGAAGTAAACCATTGGAAAGCAGCAAATGGCCTCTAAGAAGTGGTTGTCTGGTCTGTAGGAGAAAGGAATTATGAAGCACATCCAACATCCAAAACTCATGATCTCAACAAAACATCACTGAAACAAAAACCTATTTGAATAACTTCCTGAAATTTGCTTATAGATGAGTGATGATAGTATATCATATCCATATTTCATTGTGCAAGTGGTGTAAGGATTCCCCCCCACCAAAGGAATTGCTAATGGAAATTTAACAAGAGCCAGGTATTGTCCTGGCTCCAAATTTGTGTTATATTTTGTTTGAAAAGCAAATTTGGTAACACTCACAGAAAATTTAAACAGAACTGGGAACTAGTCAAGCTCGTTTTGAAACGCCTGCAAAATAACATGCTATTACATGTCGTCATTAGCTTCTAATTTCATAACATTTCCACTGTTTCTGCAGCCTCATATGACAAAAAGAACAGTCACAGATCAGGCTGGAGTAGAGCTTGAAGAGTCTTACGGGTAGTCCAGTAGCAGCACTATTGGGTTGAGCTCCTTTCTGGGCCGATAATAAGCTCGCAGGGGAACTATGAAGTTATAGAGTCCATTTCCTGCAGTCTCTGCAGACACTATAATCAGCTTATTCTTGAAGCCGTAGGCCTTAGCATCCTCAAAGCTGTTATGTGTGCAGCCCTGGGTGGAGACAGAGTTCACCAGGAAGTCGTCAGGCTTTTAGCTGAGGAATCACCTTAATTATTTTCTCTGTAATGATCGAGAAAGAAAGAAAGAAAGAAAGAAAGACTAGACTGCCAAGCCGGCACGCAGCTTCACCTTATCGAGGCGAAGGCAGCAGAACGGAGCTTTCTGTGGTAGGAGGTGACACAGAGTTGGAGAGCTGCCGATGTAGGGGGAGTTTGGAGGGTAGCCCTTTACAAATCTAATGGGGAGGAAACCAAAACGTATCCATATCAATCTTTAGAATATTCTATCACATAAGAACCAACTTTTATGTGATATATATGCTTAAGTGTCAGTGCAAAACAAAAAGTATACATCTATGTATTTTTTAAAACACAAATCTTAAAATGTACCCATATCAATACATTTACGTACAAAACCATGTTGCACTGCAATTGCAAAGGCAAGTCTTGCAAGGTCTATCTCCCTCACGTTTCTGCCCATTCTTCTGGGCAATATAAAAATTCAGTCAGAAAAAATAGAAAATATCTGGGAAGAATTATTTTCAGGTCTTATATCAAATTCTTGTTTGTTCCTACTTGTATTATGTTTTATTTGTCTGCTGGGCGAGTTATTGTTAAAGCTTCCAAAAGGTTTTCCTACAAGATTGTCCCGTATCTAGATCCATTCATCTTCCCTGTTAAGATAACGTGTCTTGTTTATGCAGAGAAAAAGCCTTATAACAGCATGACACTGCCATGTTTCAGAACACATAGTGCTTAAGCAGGCGGAAAAAAAAGTGTCAGTTTTTCACCACTCAACATTTTAGTTGTCGTCAAAAAGTGAAATTATTTTTCATAAAAGGTTTTTTGACGCACAAAAGACCTTTTCTGACAGTGTTCAGACAGGTAATGCGCAGACAGAAAAGGGTGGAAAAACATGCTGCAAATATGCCAAGGTTGTTAAACTATGTCGGAAACTATAAACCCACATATGTGGCGACCACTCTGCCGAAGTACTACAGCCAACAAAAAAGGTACAATGTTCTGAAGAAGTATGTTGCTTCACCTGTTTGTTGATTCCTATAGTTGGTGACTAACTTTAAATGGGAGTTCTTGTTCCTTTCTGTCAAGAAATCTTTAAAGTCCAAAAAGCTCCAAGGATTTGTAACTCATGAGCTATTCTGGACGGCACACGATTTTCAAAGGGAGATCAGAGTTTAGAAAAAAAGTTATCTATTTGCAAGTCAGGCAACCTTACATGATGAGGTTTGGATTGTAATGTGGAAATGTGTTCAGAACCTATGAATTGGTTTGCATTGCTCTTTATCAGCTTTACATTTTCATTTTGCTCTGCATTTTTTATGTGGCTCTTTAACTTGAGTAGCGAAGATTGAATCATTTGGATGGTTAAAAAGTAAAGTGAATCCATCTCCTTAAGTAACCTCTCTCAGAGAAAGGTTTTAGATTCCCAGTTTGTAATCAGATTCCGCATCCTTTTACTGACGTCATCCAGCCAAAAGAAATATTAGGGGGAAAAAAGAAGTTCTCCTGATTTTTACTTATTTCGATTTGAAATAAAAATGTCATCTTGATTAGTTTCATTACATTTACGTTGCTTCAGGTGCAATTACTGCAACCAGTTGTATCCCCTTTGCCAGTTTGAGACAGCAGCTCCAATCCAGTTGCAGTTTTAAATGAACCGCCACATGATGGCACTGTGGGACCATATGTTTCACTATGAGACTCCTGCACTTTAATCTTAACTTGTTTCAGCACCACCTCTGCACCTCTGCAATAACAGGGGCTCAGAAGACCATGTAATGTCCAACTTTAAGAGACCTGCTTATGTTCAGGGTCAGTCTAGCAGGTGCTGTTAGGGAATGGACACTTATACCTCCAGAAGCATTAAATAACATATATGTTATAACGTTGACTATGTCTGACTAACTAATATGTTGACAGAAAGGATTTGAACAGCATCAGGATCACCTTTAGAAAAAGGTTGACCTCCCTGTCATGACATTAATCACTGCATTTAAAAGCATCATGACACATCGGTTATATTCCTGTTGATGCCCCATCAATCTCTCCCTCTACACTCAACCAAGGATGACGGCAAAGAAGAAAGGTGAGATCCATCAATTTCAAAGCGCCAAATGCAAATTGCCACACCAAACAATCCCTCAAATTTCTTCTGCTCCAAACTTTCTTTACACACTGAAACACATCACCGCCACTTACTCCGAGCCCACGGAGCCCTCTTCATCTGATTGGTTGGTCTCGTCCTCCGACTGGTCGCTGAGGAGGTCGCACGGTAAAATGGCAGACGAGTCGGCAATTTCCAGGACGGGTGCGATGCTTGGCCTTCGACTCCCGTCTCCGTTCTCGGTGGGTAAGGTCAGTTTTCCACTTTCCGCCGGCGGATCGGGGTGCTGGAGATCTATTGCTACAGTCCCTGAAAATTATACATTAGGACCTTTTGAGAAGTGAAGCAGCACTGACAGCTATGAAGAAATTGGATGATGCACAACACTTTTACACACATATGCTGATCTCCATTTGTACATTTCTGACACTCTGCGTTTGTAATGCATTTACTCAGCAGAACTTTTATCCTCGGGAGGAAATGTATTACTTTTGAGACAAATGTATAATTTCCAATAAGTATCATGCAAACTGCATGTCAACTTTACAGTAGTTTATAAATGCAGTAAATACTTTTTTGACATATATAATTGCTCAAAACTGCTGCATGACAACTCCATATTGGATCCATTGAGTGAATGAAACACATCGCATGTGTACAGCAAATACGCCATCTACTTGTTTACATCTGACATGAAACAGAAACAAAACCACATGAAGTACAGTATCTTTGAAACTCAATCTTTATTCATGGGAATGTTATGGGGTAAAAAAAAAAAAAAAGATGCTTCATGCATTAACTTACCATATGAGGTGGCCTGATCAACTTTCACAGTTCAAAAACAAAACAAAAACAGGTACATTACAATAAAGTCAGCCACTAAAGTAATGGAAAAAAGCATGTCAGTAAAAAAATCATGCAAAAGCATCAGCGAGGCAGCCACCAATCAGAAATGTACATAATGCAGTTTTGTTTTCTCTCCCACTGATCAATTGAATGTGTTCTGTCCTTGGTTTACGGTCTTACCCATGCTGGCTATAATGCTGTGAACAGGCAGCCTGGAGGGGGCGTCGTAGAGGCCGGTGACGTTCAGACCCTTCCCATGTTTTTCCTCCTGTTTGAAGATGAAGGCAGAGTTTTCCTCCTTAGTGATGTTGATGTAGTAGCAGGTGTCAGTAGCAGCCATGATGTGGCGTGGTCCAGGATTCAGGAGGATGCGCTTGTTGTCCTCCCTCTTCACCCCGATCAAGCACACCCCATACCTGCAAGGTCATTCAAAATTTGCCTCAGGTCCCAGTTATTTTGAATAATATATGCCAATAATTACTGTTGGAACTTGCAAGTGGATTCACTTACTTCTTATGGGCATGAAACGAAGCATAGGTAAAACTCTTTCCATCGTACTCTCCAAAAAACTTGCTGTCACCTAAACGGATGTGGTACACCTCGTTTCCAGAGCAGCGTCCATACGTCCTCTGCCACTGTTCTGGAGATGTTTGCCCTTCCCTGGAAAAGGAATAGCTCAAGTTAAGCCTCCATTTTTAAGATGTTGCTGCAGATTTTAGGTCTGAAACATTTCCCATCTTTTCCAAAGTACTGGTTACAAAAAAATTAAAGGTTATAATCGTACAAAAAAAATCATAGACACAAGGATAATTTAATAGGATCTTGCCCTGTCAAACAAATACCAAAAACTTTAATAAACAAAATTACAACACATATTACACAGACTATGAAGGAAATGTTCATGTATTGTGATTAAATTAACACCGCTGGCTGAGTTACTGTCTTTAACTTTTCGTGACCTTCACAGACAGAAGCCAGTGTAAGATTGCATGATGATCCCAGATATGCTGTGTTTCTAATTTGGTGAGAGAGACTAAACAGGCTGACAAAATGTACAGGGAGACTTATAAGCTGACAGAAGAAACTGTTTTATTTTTTATTAAACTATCACATAAAGTTTAATCTGTTAAGATGAAAAATGATGAAAAGATTATTACAAGAACAGGGACATCATGAGGTCTCATTTGTTTTGGGGAATAGAACCAAGGCCTTAAGCTCGGCTTTTGATTGCAATTATAGCGATTGTTATCCCCGCTGCGTGGAGGAAAACCTTGAAAGATAATAGAATGTATCTTTAAGGCCAAACATCAAATAATACTAAGCATTAACTTGAATCAGGGCAGAGGTATTTCAAGAGGGAACTAGGTGATCACCTTGTATCTGGTGAGTTTCCATTTGGTATCCCTTTGTCAGTTTCAGGTTTGTTCTAGGGTTTTCTGTCGTCTGTGTCTGTTTGTTGTCCTGTGATGGACTGTTGATGCCTTCTGCCTAATTATGCCTTAAAGCATGCACCAGTTTCCAAATTATGTTACAAGAATAAGCTGCCATGCATGATGCCTTGATGGCTCAATGTGTCAATGCTGAGATAATTTCAAAGTTGTTTGCTGAGAAACCTTTTTAACTTTTATATCTTGACTGGATGGAAGGCTACTTATTTGTACAGTAACATATAAAAGGTAGGGAGTCAGGACGTTTTCTGCAAAGATTCTCTGAAGTACACCAGCAGTTAGGATGTATCTCTCCTCATACTTTTTTCAGGATTAGTAAACAACTGGAATCTTTAATTAGGGAAAAAATCTATTTTTCCTAAATTTTGAAACATGAGATGTAAATGCTTACATCGTGTGCGTGAACCAAATGTGTCATCATATGCATGAACCAAATAAAAAACATCAGGCATGCTAATCCTTTTTAATTTACTTTGCGGAACTAGAACAGAGTTGAACACAAGCATGCTATTGCTCCCTCATCCTTTTTCTTTCTGTATTGCCTCTCTCCACCATCTGTCTCAGTCTAAGCTGAGATCCAATAAAAACAGCAAAACCAACCCTACAAACAAATTTCTAAATGTAAAAGTTAAGCGTACATGACACCTTAGTACAGCTTCAGTCTTTGTTTGCTTACTTAAAATTGAATCAAATATACAAACATTAAATATCTGTAAACATTGCTAATTCAAAACAAAACATGTAATATTTCCTTTAAACGTTTAGTCATCAATAAACACAAACATTTTTGCCTGAGACTAAGCTGATGCTCTACAGACTAGCTATTTGGAAGCTCGATAAAAAAAAAAAGATGCTGCAAGTTTGTTTCCTGTCTTCAACAAGCTCTTATGTTGAACGCGTTGTTTCGACTGTGTATATTCAGTTTAACCCTACAGGTTACAAATACACCTTTCATGGCGCATAAAGTACATTTTAGGCTTTTAGTCAAAATAACATTTTTCCTCTATTATATGAAAGTACAGATTGAACTCTAAAGACAGAGGAAGCTGTACGGAAACAAAGTGTGCTTGGTTACAATTTCACAAAAGTGACGTTTACTCACTGTCCTCTGGAGGTGTGAACCAGCAGCGTCACTAAAGTGGACGTGGCTGGACAAACGCAGTTGAGTGCCAACATGGCATACTTGAACTCCTCTTCACATACAACATGATCTGTTGAAAAGAATTCATTTGGAAAAGTAATCATCAGAATGAAATATATATATACTCTTTGTGCATCTGAATGTATTTTTAATTTTTTTTTGTACTTACCAGCAAATTTCACGTGAAACTTATTTTCTGGTTTGAGAATTTGAACATAGAGAGGGCAGTTTGGAGCGAAATCCTTTGCAGCCCAAGCCCTCAAAATGGTCTGGTGATCCTGTTAAGAGAAACATTGGTTTTAGTTGTTTAATTGACTGATCCATCACTTTTTAAGAACTTTAAAGAATCTTACTTTTATATCTATAGTCAAACTCAGGATCTGATCTAAATATCTAAAAATGGTCTTTACGCTACTTACAGCAGCAGTTCGGTCGACCTCATTCCTGCTGCTCAGGATAAAACATGCCTCAGCATCGTCCATCCTAAATGAATTAGACAGACTATGAGGAGCCGGCTGTGAGCAGTTGCGGTAGATGGGAGTGGGGTCAGTCAAAAAACTTTATGTATAGTGAAATTGATTGTCAGTTTGAATGCTAACGTTTCCAAACAAAAATGTCCAACAGCCGGGACCTTGAATGATTATTATCTAGAAGTTCAGACATACTGTGTCAACCAAAGTAATGTGTGATCTCATATAATAAATATACAATAAATATATGGTACACAACCCAGCAAGGTTAACTTTACTCTTTCACGTGTGTGTTAATTATGGAATTTCACATGAAAGGAACTGGAGAGTCAATAATCAGGAATCAAATAAGGAAACCAACATTATGGATGTAGCCTCTGTAACGAGTGGGCCAGCTCTACAACCAGAGCTGTGCAGTGCCCTGTGAAGCAGTTTAACTAAAGTCATAAAAAGATATTAAATATCACAATCTGGCAAGAACACTACGCTGCGAAAGATTTATTGTCAAAGAGAACATTAGTAGGCGATAAAAAATCTGGGGCACTTATTTTTTGTCTATCACCTTTGCTCTGTGCAGAAGATAAATGTTAAGTAAAACTTAATCACAATGATGAGAAGACAGAGCCCAGCAAAGGGCACAAACGCATCCTATAACTGCTTATTAGAGGCTTTTTGTTGCGAGTAGAAGACTTTGATTTAACAATCGACTGAGATTGCTGAATTCTCACAACAATACATATTTTAAAATGTTTTATTGTACTATTAAAGTGGGAAACCTATAACTCACTTGGCCCTCATCAGATCCTGGTCTTTGAGAGCAGATCCTTGTAGGTAGATGACTCTCTGAGACCACAGAGGTATCTGCAGAATGCGTCGAACCTGAATGTCTATTTCTGTTGGGCACAAGATCACCACATAGTAGTCCTGTAAAGCAAGCAGACAATGTTTATTTTCTGTTATTCCATAACATCCTTTACAGTCATCAAACTATCTAAAACACCAAAAGTTCATGTCAAACCTAACTATAATGAAAAACCATAGTTTCCAATTTCAACAGTATTTACCGTGTTATAATAGGGAGCTGTGTATTTGACCTGTTAGGTTCTCCAGTGGTCAATCCTGGGACCAATACCATTCAATTTCTAACTTGCTTCAATTAGGCTAGCTAATACAGAGATGTATCCTAACCACAACTATGCAGACGACGCTCAGATCTATGTCTCACTTACAGCAGAAGACATCAGATTTATTCACTGTATGAAAATGATCACAAAACAAACAAAAAACATTATCATCAGTAACCTAGACACTCCCTTTTTGGAACCTCAAAATCAGATTGGGAATCTTGGGGTGATATTTAACAGCCTTAAATCAATAGCATAAGTGTTTTTCATCATATAAAAACATTGCCAGAATCATAGGAATAGTGCCTAAACCAGACTCTGAGAGACTGATACATGCTTTTGTAACGGCCTGCTCTGCTCTTGTGGCTCTAAACAAGCTGTAAGAAAGCAGAAGAATATCCAGACTGCAGCCGCTGCTGGGATTTTTCACTTTAACCAGGAAACAAAGCCATATTAGTACAGTGCTCATGTGTCTGCACTTTCCTTGCATTGCCAATTCTGACCAGGTCTAATTAAAGAAAAGCTACATTTACTGTGCTGCACAAGTGTGTGCACAAAAAAACTGGTACCTTGTTGAGGCCCAATTTAATAACAATTTTCACTACATCAGAAGCAATGACTCTTACTATTCTGTAATAAAATTAGACTTCCCTAGTAGGATCATTTTCACATTTAGATCATTTTTAACGTCTCAGTTTAAGATACTTTGGTATTTAAAAGTAAAAAAATAATTTTTAAGGAATTTGCAAGGACATGATTGTTACCCTAGAATTATCCCGCTTAAATAGGGCAATAAATACCTGTGGTCAATTAGGTAACGGTTTGGTATGTGAAAAGTTGTCGGTTCAAATGCTGGATTTCTTAGTCGTACACCAAAAAGTCTGTGAAAGGAGCACAGCTAAAAAGACGCACTCTAAAATCCCTGTATACCGCACCTGCAGCCTCGGATGAGCGTAAAACTCATTGAGAAAATCCATAAGCAGGTCAATCTTGAGCGAGCTGACACATAACACAACATGCTTCTCAGTCTGGGCCCGATGGCGGCTGTAGTTCCCTCCGAGCTTCTGGCTCTCCATCCACAAGTATGCCAGCTCCTCAAACTAAAACCGTGAAACAGAAACACGGGTTCAAAATAGCAGAACGGGCTGATTTATTTTTAGAAGGCCAACTATATAAAAATCTAAATCTGTCACAGTTGGCATTATGTGAACAACATCACATTAGAAATTGAGAAGCAGAGGCTGTTTAGCAGATTTGACAGAATGGCCTCATTTATGAATCATCATATGTTAACTGGGATCAACAGTAATTAGAGAGACATTTTGATTTGCGATTCACAGATTTCTCTAAAACTCTGAAAGTTTAAGACATGCATTAGTTTTTGATTCGTTCTCAGCCCACATCAGCTGTAAAAAGCTCAATTTGAATACTTTCGTATTAGCCTACACCTAACATATGAAAGGGACATCTATGCAAACAGGAAGCCAAATCATTTCTTCTAGCACAAGATGTATTTGAAGTTTGTTTCATTAATCATGGGGTCAATACCTGCAGCGGAAGGACTACCAGTGCAACACAAATGAGAATAACCACCAGCAACTGCGAGGGCCAGATCTGTGGCGTGACGTCGCCGTAGCCCACAGTGGAGAAGGTCACGATGCAGAAATAAAAGGAGTCGAACAAGGACAGGTTTTTGCCGGCTCTCTCAAGATGCTGAATCCCACAAGCTCTGCAGAAAGCAAGGTTAAATTATTCACATCCAACCGATTTGTCAGGTAAGGATGAGCAAGATAAAAACGAGTGATGAGGCAGGGCAAAGAGAGTTATGGTTTAAAAAACAGTTACAGTTTAAGGGCAGCTAAAGATTTCTTAAATCTCTCTTATTGATATGCCAAAGAGTTGAAGACTGAGTTTTCTGTGGCTGTAGCACTTCCCCTCCCCTACTTATTTCTGTGGGCTTTTACTCAACTACCAAAATGATTTTTGAACTGTTAAACAAACCTAAAAAAAATAACAAATTTGGTTCTTTGGAAATAGTTTACATAATATTATTAACAATGCTATTTCTTCCAACAGTAGGACAACGCTGTTGAAAATGAAAGCAACTTCATCATGTTATAGGTGTTTGTAAGTGTAAATAGCATCATGCAGTGAGTGTTCTAATCTTAAGAATATCCTAACACAATAATCTCATAGAAGCTCTCTGGCCTCAGGATGACAACGTAGTTTTCAATTTAATTATGACCAAAGGGCACCAAAGTCAATACCGATCACCCAGTATCTAATTGTGAAGTGACAACTTTGATTGTTCCCACGGTAATCTCCTTCAGATGCTGTGCAAATTAATTTGTTGTTTTTCCCCCCTGTCCGAGATAGACTGAAGATTGAATCAAACCCTGAGACACGGGAAATGGAGTTGTCTGGCGAGATGGATGGTGGTCATGGTTCAAGAACATGCTGCCAAAGAGCGATGGGCCAAGAGGACGCAGCATTGATTACAACAAATTGCTGCTATAAAAGTCAGAGTCGATAACACATAAAGGGAAGAATAGGTGAACAACAGGATGTTTCATTGTGTTAGACTTAGACCCTGCACCAGAGTTAGAAGAATGGATGATTAAATTTAGAAAAAAATATATTAAAGACAAAGTGATGATAAACCAACAGAAAGTGTTTAGATATCATAATAATTAGTCTTGACATATATGAGCAGTAGAAAAAAATAAAAAATGACCCTAAAAACTAGCTGATGTTTTTATTTTATTTATTTCTTTACTCTACTAACTCTTTGTGAGTAATGACAGATGGCCTCTTACATATTGATCTGGAGATTTCCTTCTGCTAAAGTTGAGTTGGGTTTTTCCATTGTTACTACATGCATGCTCCTTTAGATGTTCCCTTAAGACGACACATTTTGTGGGTGGTGCTATATAAATAAACTTAATGTAACTTTAGTTATGTTCCATTTTTAACCTAAATTATTTTACTGTGTTTGCATATTTTTAGTGAATCTTGGGCTATTTTTACAGAAATTGCTGTTTGAAATAATATTTATTTAAGATATAATTGAAAACCTTACATTTTTCATGAATTAACAAAGGAAGATAAAAAATGTGATTCGCCAAAAGGAACAATAACAGTTTCTATGCTTATCATTATAAGGATTTAGCATTATCTCTAGAGGTCACAAAATACCTGGCTGTTACTCTGCCTATGATAACAAGAGAGAATGTTTAAAAAAAAAAGAGGTAATCACTCACCCCGTGAACACCAGACACAATAGGGTGCAGATGAGTATGAACACCTGGTTGAACATTGCGGAGTGCGTCCTCTGGATAGCACGATGGAAGTCATTCTGGGTGCAGAAGACAAGATTATTGTGCAGATATTTTCCCCTGTGCCTGATCCCTATGTACCAATAACTGAGAAATGAAATACAGCTTATTCACTGCATTGTAACTGAAAACATCTGTAAACTCTAAACAAAAGAAGATTTAGGTAACTGAGCAAAAATACAAGTAAAGTTGAAATGCAAAAACTACTAATAGATGTTTTCAGAACACTGTACCACTTTATGTACTCTCACATAGTAATGGAGCATGTTAACTTCCAAAAGAAGCACAAGACACAGTCACGCTGTACCACAACATTTGGCAATATTGCGCAAGTTATATTACAGCTCTTTAGTGCACAAAGCTGCTAAAATTAAAAAATTAGCTATATGGTTAAGCTTTATGGTATTCGTGGATTTATTTATGTATTTATCTATTTTACGCTTCACACCTGCATCAAATCCAACAAGTAGACAAACCAAAGTGTTTCTTTTAAATTAAAATACTGTAGATCTTCATCTTAAGCAGTTAATGAGTGCCTCCCAGTTGCACCTTGTTAGCATGTACTGCCTGCCTCCTCCTCCCTGCTGGCCCCAGGTTTTACCATCTGCCGACTAGAGTTCTGGCATAAAGCGTTCGTACTGTAATGACCTCCTCTGAATCATAGTGATAGCACATGTCACACTGGTTAGATATGGCCAAACTCTGTGAAAACTGTTCAGGCAGTTACTTTCCAGTTTTTGGAGTAAGACTGCTCTAACATTTTCAGAATATTGCATGTTATTTCCTTTATAGATGGGCACTTCTATTGAATTATGTGCATTATTACAGACAGCTTCTGTGCCACAGATAAAAAAACGTGAACACTTTCAGGAAGTCGTGACTGTATTTTCTCTCCCAACACATCAGCCGACTGAAGCTAAATAGATCACTGGTTTTAGCTTCAAAGGCCAACTAATTAAAGAGCAGACTAGAATCCAAAGAATCCAGCGTTCCTGATAACAGCCTTACCTGAACGCAATCGACATTATGGCTTCAAAAACATGCACTGCCTTGTGGACATGTTGGGTGTAGTTACAAAACGAGAGATGACACAGTTAGAAAAGGGAAAAATCGAATTCAAATCTCATTAAATAGTGTCCAGTAAAGTAAACAGTCTCCGGAAAATTTGTTAACCAGTTTCTTTACTGTTGTTGGGAGGGTGAAACCTGCAAACTGTATGAACCGATTGTATTAGTATCCAGGGGCTGATGTATTTTAGGAGCGCAATACATTTTAAATCAAGTATGGAATATGGAGTATGGAGAACATTTTCTTTTATTCAAAAGGGTAATGCTTACAGTTAATAGGCACAGAACTTTGTTCTGGAAACAGGACTTACGATCATGTTCTCCAGCGCACTTTTGGCAAGCCAACAGTTAAGAAATACAGGGACGAATATGTCTCTCAATGAAGGCCAGAAGATCTTAAAAAAGGAACAAAAAAGTAGACAAACAAAAGAGTTAAAACATATGTTGGTTGAGTCATATTATCTGCACAGACCTTAGAGGATCGGAAATTAACAAATACAAGCTCAGGACAGATTTATTTGTACCATTCCACAAAGAAAAGGACTTGTAGCTGACTAAAGTGGAATCCTTTGTAGGGGATGAAAACATCTGACCTCACTCTTACCTGGTTTATCTGAATATTTTATTGAACTAATGAAATGAAAATGACACTGACAAAAAGTTCATTGTGCACGGACAAAAGGTTTCACGTGCCAGAAGCAGCTTATCAGCACCTAATACAAAATCCTGGCACACTCATATATCATTTTAGGTATAATATCTTCTTACTTATAAGCTTTATTATATTTCAAAGCAGATTCAACTGTTCAACTAGCTCCGGGGTTGTAAAGTGTACTCTTGCTTTTCTGTCTATCCCTTATGTGTCTTCTTACAACGGATGCTTTATAGTTCAGAATGTAAAATATGGTCCGATCTAAACGTAACTTGCATTCATTTTAAGCTTTGTTTAAATGTGGTTATGTGGTATGCATTTACTCTTTTCCACTATCCATCTAACAATCTGTCTGCTCAAGCTAGGACTACATTTATTCTTCTGCCAACATCCAGCACGTTGGCTACACTCTCATGTACTGTAAACTTGTTAATAAAACCGATAGCTAGCTGGCAAGGTGCCAGGAACACAAAGCTGCTACAGTAAATATGCTGGAGGACTTATTAAATCTTTGTGGGCCCCTGTTAATTGACCCTAAATTAAACTTTTTACAGCGTAGAACATCACAATAAACCATGTATTCAAATTCTCTTTAAAGGTATGGACATTCATCAAGGAAGTTTAACATCAATTTGTAAAATAAACTAATTATTTGTTTACCCCATCAGATACAAAAGGGATGAAAGTACATTATGGACAAGACTTTATCCACTTGGCAGTGAAGATTTTGAATGACAAAATGCTGTTGACATTATTTTTCCTGTCAATTTGGAGATTTGAAAACACACATATACAGAAACAACATTTTTGCAGAATAAATCAAATTTGGAAGATTTACTCACAGTGATTATGAATGGTACCGTGTTAATCATCTCCAATATGAAGGATATCTGGAAGATATGCTCCCAAATGTTCCCCTAGAATGCAAAAATGGTGGAAATATTTGAATATGTATCATTTGGAGAGTAGAGAAATAATGAATACTGCAGCAACACTAAGTCTGCTGTTTAAATATCTATATTTTTAATTATTTGAATTTTCAGAATGTGTCGAGTTATTTATAATGACATCCCTTTGAATAAGTTAGATTAGAATCATAAACTTTCTATGGTAAACACTGTTATTCTAAAAAGCCTTCATAAATAAGGAGAAAGATCCAAACTTAAATAATGACAATTCCTATAACGTTGTCAAAACTTACTAACAGGATTCCTGATGATCAAATGCAGCAAATGAAGCCATGCTTCAGGTTTTATTAGTAAATTAAACAAATAAAACACTTGGGTCCATAAATGTCTAAGGAACAATTTAACGGCAGCTACGAAACAGCCCAATATGTTGGAGCAGTTTCATAAGAACTGAAACATTCACTAATCCCCAAACAAGCCACAGAGGCAAGAAGAAAATGACATGGTTCAAAATAAAAGGATTAGCTGAGTACTGAGCACATATGTTTTACCGGATTACTCTGTGCAGGAATTTGAAACAATTTTCCAACATGTTTACCAAACCAAGAATAGAGTGAAGTTGTCAGGCAGCTGTTTTAACAAAGTTCAGGACAAAAACCGACTTCGTTTTTTACCCCAATACCTCATGAACATGGCATTAAATTGTACATTTAGTCCTCAAAGAGTCTGCTTTTTTACTCTTCACTCTTTGCGAAATAATTTAAGGTCAAACAGACTAGTTGTAAAGCATGTTATAACAGAAATGTTCTCAACGTTGTGTCTCATATTTTAAACGTATGCTCATGTATGCCATCCTAATACATACTAGATATGTTTTGATCTAAACTATTTTATTGTAGCTGTGGCAAAATTTTTAGGGTGGTCCCGCCAGAAGTTGGATCTATGTCTGACATCTCCAGCCTTTGAACCAACAAGCTTACCTTGATTCCTAGAACATCTTTTGCCATGTATAGGATGTGTCTAACGTGATGTGCATTGTTTAATTGAAAAACAAAAAAAAAGTACATTTTGCTTCATTCTTTGTTGCTGTATTCCCTACATGGCTTGATGGTAAAACTGTACATAAACATTCTTGTGGCTTTCTTTCAATAATAGCTTACCTATCTTCAGCTACGTCCAAATCTGTGTATAATGCGCCAACTGATTAAGAAACAATTAAAGTCAACTGATTATGTCGGATGTCATTCCACGATATTAGTGTAAATGAGTCTGAATACAAGTGCATGTGGCACTTTTCTGCAGTCTATTTAAAAAAAGTTAGCACCCATAATCTTGATCTCTTCTTATGCAACCTACACTGTGTACTATTTAAAAGCCACAGAATTACAAACGTGCAAATTGATGCTACTTCCAAGGTAAATACACACAGCATTAGTTCATGTCTGCAAGCTAGTTTAAACGAAACACAATTAAACTCCAATGAATTAAATTGAATGCCCCAGAGCTGTTTATTTCCAAATCAATTAAATTGAACAAAAAGGCTCCACACAGTCCTATACACGGATCAGAAAGCTGTACAATAATAGAGCAGACGAATGAGGAAAAAATGAAAAGCAACGCAGTCCCTTACCTTGTAGCTGAGATATGTGATAAGCATAGTCTCCAAGAAACTGATTAAGGCAACTGTCACCTGCAGAGCAGGGGCGAAAAGGAGATTAATGAACCTGCTATCTGCTGACTCATCTCTTCTGGCTTCTAAGCGTTTACTGAGGAAATACGGCATGCAATGTATTTGTCTAATAAATGATATTCAGGGTTTAGGCTTGAATTACACGTTTTGACTCAGCTACTTGAGTACATTTGGATTTTTGCCCACTTTTACAGCATCACCAACAGCCTCACCTGTATTGCCCACACAGACTCCCGTCTGGTTACCCAGAAAATGAGGTTCCTGCAAGAAAAAAAAAGAAGAAGTTTTCTCTAAAATGAATGGCAACTAAATAGCAGTAAGCTCAATGAATGACAGTTCGCCTTAAGCGTACCATTTGATTTCTGGCGCCTCAGCAGTATTTGGTGAACTGTTGTTCCGACAAGTTGTACTGCAAGATATAAAAATAGAAGAATTCAGGAAGGGGAAAGACAAAAATGAAGAATAACAAACAAAGGAACAGACACAATTAGGAGAAAAATCTACCCATAATATTGAATATGCATAATATTTTTATGAGCCAAACTAAAAACAAAGGGGGTGAAAAAAGCTCGAGCTAATTTTACCACTAAAGAAAATGAGCTACAAAAAAAAAACAAAAAAAAAAGGAATAGCTCTGGGAATTTATAATTTATTATGGCTTGGAATGAATTAGGTAAATAGTGGTTGTCAGTCATCCTGACAAATCTATATAATGTGTAAACTCACTTTTTGAATAAAATATCTAAAAGTAATTACCTTCTCAGTGATATTTTTTTTTTCTGAGATGTCCTGATTAGTTTTTCATTACCAGATGCCTACTCACTATTACTATCATGAAAAAAAACAACAAAACATTCATACTTGCATTTATTTGTCTGTGACTGATTCAGCCAACATCCATAGTATATGTTAGTGCCAGGTTCAAACAGGGGGTATGTGTTCACTTTACATTAAAACCACAATAAAAATGATCAGTCAAAAAAATAATTGATTTACAGATTACAAATTAGTAATTTGTTATGGAAGAATTAATCACAGATCATAAGGTAATCATCTTATACATTTCTAATAAATGCATCCCCTGAGACATTTTAAACATTTGCAATCTTAATCTGAGAGAAATTATATGTTCAGCGGAAACTGCCGATCGTGAACCTCACCATTGGTGACCATTGCTTTCCGTGGGGTTATCCAAGCTGACCCTCACAATATAAAGGACACAGGTGAGAATCTTCAACGCAAAGTTGAACAAACGAATTCTCAAGCCTGTGGAGCAGCAAACACAGAGATCTTGTTGAGATTTTTACAAGTATTTACTTTGAATAGACTTTGTGATTGTCTCAACTGGTGCAGATGTGCGTGTTATCCATGTGGTGGTGCTAGCTGCAATAACATTTAAATTAACCTCAGCTAAAGCGACTGAAACTAGACGAAGCCTGCATCAATGTTGAAAAAGCTTAAAACTAAACATCTTTCTGGAGAGACATTGTAGGAAGATATTTTAGGTAAACTCTGATGTTTTAGATGGCTAACTTTAATGGCAGGTTGAAAAAAGTCAGCAGAGCCATGCAATCACTGAGGAATCACTGAGGATATGTTAATGGACTCCTCTACTGGAGGCCTCCTATAGTGCACAGTTTCACACCTTGATGCAAATGAATAGGTTGCAGATGCAAGACACCAAATTGATGTGTGGTTGCTGTAACAGATACTGAGGAAATGTTGGTGCTCTGATGAGAGGAACACCGCAGCTCAGATTCCTCTCAGTAAATGGACCACAGCCTTTTGTATATCTGGCATAAAAATGCAATCAAAATAAAACATAAACAAGGTATGATACTAAAACCCCTAAATGAAACGACAACCTGATAGGCCTCACTTGCCTCCATCTCCTTTTGATGCTGTTATTTGTTCATTAGGCTCAGGGCGCATCACGCAGTAACGATCATACCATTTACCTTACGAGACGAGAGGAGACGGGCTGGTGCTTCCTGTTCTATGTACTTACTTGACCTTTGGTTTTTGATGAAGAAAAGCTTCAGCCTCTCCTTGAAGGTGTTTTCGTTCACATAAAACTCAACCTGTACCCTATGGGAAGAGAAACAATGTAATGTTAGTTTAAACAAGCACAGCCAAGGCTGTGGGCTTTGTGAGTAAACAAAAAAAAAATCAGAAATGTATGATGAAACTGAGAAGACAAGGTTGGTAATATTTATATGATGTTTATTAGGACTAATTAACATCCTCTCTCTTTAGTATTCAGGAATATATGCAGGAAATTGTATGAAACAACTATAACACTGATGCATTTCCCTGTTTTTGCCTTCACATCCATCCATCCATCCCATCCATCCCATCCATCCCATCCATCCCATCCATCCATCCATCCATCCATCCATCCATCCATCCATCCATCCATCCATCCATCCATCCATCCATCCATCCATCCATCCATCCATCCATCCATCCATCCATCCATCCATCTCATACCACTGGTCCAGAACCACCCCAGCTCAATGCTTTTGTCCATCCCTTGGTTTAGAAAATGGAATATTGACAGTTCCCAGTGGACTCGCTACCTCTAGTCTATAACCTTGGTAACACAAGGCTGTTATTTTATTTTTGACTAGCTCCTCTCTGGCTCTGTAGTCCAGCTAGGGGCTCTACTTAGATGACCAACTTGGCAGATATCATACATCATTCCTTCACAGATTCTCAGCATTAATTCAATTTTTTTACATTTTATACTTTTGTAATGTTTGTGTTGTGGTAATCAAAGTAACTAACTATGTCAACTGAGGTTCTGATAAAGCGGCTGGCATAATATCAGTTTTTACCAATTACATTGGCAAAAGCACTTCATACTTGTATTTTGTACTTGCATATTTCCAAAAGTGAGTATCCACTGCGTGACACATGAGCAAAACACTTAAAGGCCAAAGTGATGGTGGAAAGAAACATTCTAGTTGGCAGTATTTAGTAGCTGTTGGAAACGTGACACATGCGCACAATAGCTGTGTGCGCATGTTTAAGGAATTAGTGTCGATAACAGATGCACCACACAGATTAGCTCTCCTCCCACCTCCTTGTGAAAAAAGGATAAAAGATAACCCTAAATACGGACACAGGAGAAAACCAGTATCAGCAACAGCAGAATCCAGAGTGAATGAAGGAGTGGAGGTTATATACTGGACGGAGAACCAGTGGCTGATGATTACCAGGATGTAGGGGAACAGGTGAAACATAAATCTAACAGGAACAAAGAACAAGATAAATATACATGAATGAACAGACAAAAGTGAGATCTAAATAAATACAAATGTAGCAGAATGAGGGAAAAGACCTGACCTGAACACAAACACTGGCAGAGCACAAATAAACAAGTGATGAAAATGCACTCGCCACTCGAAACACCCAAAAAAAAAAAAAACCTGAACCTGATAAGTGCAGTTCAGTTGTTCAGATGCAGCTTTGAGTCATTTACTGATATCCAGGAAGGACGTATTATGTACAATTATGATTTATTGTTTTTTGGTTTTTTTTGATTGACAGTATATATGTTATATATTTTGTCATTAAACTGTGAGGATTAAGAGAAAGAAGAGAGAGAAGGAATCAGGACGGACATGAGAAGGAAACCCAATCGGTCAAATATAGGTTGGAAATTTAAGAACACACACCTATTACAAGTAATTAATTTTAAAATCTATTTTTAAAAAGTCCATTTGCGACATATGTGATTTATTTAAATGCAAATAAAATGCAAAGTACTTGTTTGACTGTTTGATTACAAGGAGAACAACACAGACTTCACCCAGTTAACAGGGAGTTCTGCTGAAAAGTGTTTCCCTCTCTATTTAACTTGATTCCATTCTTGACAAATGGGGCGAGTGGAAAGACACAAACATGACACAATTTAGTTTTAACACTCTTTCATAGAATTCAGGCCATATTTATATGTCACAATTTCCATAGCAGAAAAAATACTCAGCACTGGTAACTTATGAAATATGTAAAATAAAAGCCTGTAGCAGATGTCTTGCATTTTATAGGCTCTTCCAATAAGATGTAATACAGTAAGTAAGTCTTGGAGTAAGCCTCAGCAAGACTTAAAACAAGCATAACTTGAGGATATATTGTATGTAACATTAGTTCCTCTTCTCACATGACAACACTCCAATAACAGAGTACTTACCTTAATGTATTTGATTAATGCAAAGACATAATGTAAATTGATTTTAAAGTAAGATAATGGTCTCAGATTGCTTTAATGAAACATTAGTTTATCTACTGAAACTTGAACATTCAGCTACAAACAAGATTTAATGATACACCTTTGCCTCTAATAATTGATGTGCAGGTATGCATATACAATCCACTTGTATCACCTGAAATATATTCACACCGTCGCTATCCTTGTGATCTAGGCTAAAAGGACATAAATAAATCAGAACCCAAGAACCTAGTTCGTATTGACCACAAACACAGAGGTTTTGAATTATTAATTAAAAATATCCTCTTCCACAATAAGCAAATACCAAACAATCAGTTAAGGAGGTTTGGTGACGTAGCTAAAGAACCGTGGGCAGGTTAGATAATTGCAGGTAATGACGTGGCCCTATTGTTAATTTCTTTAAGCCAGTGAGCTTGACACTAATAAGCACTGAGTGGAAGTAATAATGGTCTCCAAGGAGAACTCGGGGCGCAAAAAAGACAGCTGAGGATCAAGCAACAAGCTAATTATTATGGGAGGTACCCAGCGCATGCTTAAATGGAGAATATATGTACAAGAAGTGGTGATATAATGCATTTACCAGCTATCCCCCTCCCCCTCTTTCAGCTTCATTGCCATAGAGACAAGTGACTGGATGAAATGTTCATGTTTGTGTTATGCTCTCTCAGCATTCAGCTTTAAAAAGGGAAGCATTCAGAAACCACGAAGTCCAATTCTAATAAATGCTGCAAATAAAAACACATTTCGGATACAAATTGCGTCAAGATGCTCGTCTCGTTTTTTGTCAGAATCAGAACCAGAATCTATTCCTCACATATAGTTACACTGACATTTCTGTCGATTGCTTCTGACACGATTCCGATGTGGTAGGACAAAATGGTATAGGCCAATATCTATTGTGCCCAGCATCATAGAATCATTGTGCAGCCAGTTTCATCATCCATCCATCCATCCCACCTACCCTTGTGAGGTTCCTGTTTACATCAGGCAGGCTGGTACACCATGGACATATTGCCAGTCCATCACAACAATCATGTTTTTAGACTGAGGAAGTTGGAGTACAGGGAGAACATGAAAACGTCTTGCAGAAAGACCCAAGTCGGAATCAAACACAGAGCCTTCTTGCTGTAAGGCAACCAACTGCGCCACTGTGCAGCCAGTGTTAGTAATAATGACTGGAAAACATTTACTTTTTTGTAAATGTTTTAACATATTTGCAAGTCTGCAATTTTTAGCAGGACCTCCAACATTTTGAAAAGATTTTTTTCCCCAAAGAAATAATTATTCCTTTTTTATTCCTGTTTAATTTTGTGTTTTTTCTGTCTTCCCAATGTAAAGTTGGTCAAACTAGCTGGTGCATACTGTGTTTTCACTACATACGTATTGATGAGTAGGAATGTCTTTCTCAATGGATTAAGAACTTGGTCAGATTTTTTTTATTTACTTTTTCACAATTGCCATTAAATGATCAACTAACTTTATATACTTGCATTATTTTCCTGGTTTGACTTTATATAGCTACAGTATAGCTGAAGTTTACCTCCTTAATACTTCTAAGAGTTTAAGATGTGAAAACCTAAAAAAAAAGCCAAATATTTACTTCGACTACTAACATCAGACCTGTCATATTCTACAAATTTAAAATCCTACAAAATAGCCAGATTCAAAGAGACAGACCCCAGTGTGGGGGTATTTGTTCAGATAATAGGCACTAAAATACAGACAATGAAAAAACACCCTCCCAGGCGCAGTGCCTTTTATTATGTTTACAAGTGCTGCACTTCTGACTGAGGCAAAACAAAAAAAAAGCTTCAGACGATTACCCGCAACTTAAAAACCACAGCTAGACCATTTAAGTACTCACGGTCTTTTGTGCAGCAAATCAAAATGTGCAACCCATCATTTGCCATGTAGGGACACCAGCCGCACTGTCCAACATAAACAGGAGCTGGCTGCACTTTGAAGATGTCACACAGCATTTTGAGCAGACTGAGGAAACACTCCTTTAATATTCCAGTCCCAAGCCTGGTCCAGGAAGTTCACAGGGAGTTGTAACATGCATCATAAGACCTTGTGCCACCATTTTACAAGTCTTTGTGGTATGTGCAGCTTTATATTTAAATTAAGAAACCAATAAAATCACAGATTCAAGAAATGAAAACTAAATAGATTTGCCAAATTCTAATGCTCAGTAAATAAAAGAGGATGCAAATGCCAAAACAGAAAAACAATCTAAATATCTGTACTCTGTGTGGTGCAGAACAAGAAAACATTGACAGTTTCCAAGTGCTCTGTGCAACATGGATTATAGTGAGGGTATTACAAGGTCAAATTAAAAAGCAACAAGTCCCTGAGTAAAAGCAGAGGCACAATTTATAGTCAGGATTCTGCATCCAAATTCAACTGAAATTCAAAAACACTTTGATAATCCTAAATTATCAAGAAATCAAGTGCTGTCATGAATCACATCATTAAAGTTTCTTCAAAGATTTATTGTTGGCTCTCCAGTAGCGGCCTGTATTACTACAGATATGAAGACGCCTCTGAAGACACTCCAGAGGGTTGCCCCCTAGTCAAACATTTTACTTTCACATTCACAAATGTTAACACCAGTTCTACTCACTTAAACAGCTAAATCAATGAACGTATTGACAAACTTGAAATGGAAGCTCATCAAAACCCAACTACGTTTGCATGCTGACATGTCATTAATCAAGACATACACTCAATTTTAAAAAAGCTCCATGTAAATGGACTAAATATACATATACACTTAGCATCTTTCAAGTCATACTGAAAACCAAAGCCACACTCACCCACGCACTCACAATGTTCAAACACTTATAAACCCATAAGCAGATAAGTAGGCAATTTAGGGTTAAGTGTTGTCCATAGGTATATCAACATATTACTGAAGTAACCTTTCAGCTGCACGCACAAAAAGATGAAATGTCTTGTTTGTATGTAGTCAAACAAAAATTAACTACAGAAAGAGAAATTAGATGTATAAAATAAAGATGTCTGACCTAAAAACTAACTAGATTACAGTTTGTTATTAGACACAGGCTTGGGTCACTAAAAGATCACTAAAGCACAATTCTCTTTTTAGACAGACAAAGCTGTATTAGGCTTGTTTTGAAATCTAAAAGCACTGGCATATTTGCTATATTTTGCTTTAAATGGAAGCTAAATGTTTTTTTTTGTTTTTTTCAAATGAGCTGTCGGGTGAAGCCTAATAGTCATTATTGTACAATAATAGTTGAAAGGGCCTTGGGACAAAAGTGGGATGAAATGACCTTGAAAAACAATGCTCCTCCAGAGCCAAAAATAAGAAATCTGTTACTTTAACAGAAGCTATCGTGTGGTAGCGTGAAGACTGAGTAGGCCAAACAAGAAAAGAAAAGAATAAAGACTTTATGTATATAATCGAATACTAGGTCAAACTATTTGAACGAGAAAATATTTTATTTATGTAAGAGTCATAAAATACTGAAACAAATGGCGGACAGGCAGCTCTCCATGTGAGTTAATTTAATGCTGTTTGCCCGCACAGCTCCAATGCTCACTGCATCCAGCAGTTTCTCTATTTTCAACAAAAAGGATCTCATTGAGCAACTGCAAACAACTTACAATCTCCAAACTAATGAACACAACTCCATAATCAGACTCATTATAAATTAAGGTTGGTATGCACTTGCCTCACTATGGAATAGGGGCTGCCAGCAGTGGCGAAGGTCTCACAAGTCCAAATTGTGCATGTGGGTTAGTTGCCTGTCAGTATTTTGAGCTACACTTCTAATGCAAAGAGTATTTGTCACCAAGTCACAGAGAAATCCTGCTATTACGTTTTGCAATTAGGCGAGTAGGGGGGGGGGGTGAGTAAGAAGGAACAAGAGGGAAGAGGAGCTTCTGTTTTCATCTACTTTTTTTTTTTTGCATTGTTTTCAGTCTGCACAAGTGACAGCATTTTGTTCCAGGTTAAACTGAATCCAGTCAGGTTTAAATTCTTATGAATGTCACACAGACTTTTTGGTAGGGGTTAATCTGGTGAGCAAATAGCAGAAAACAAACATTCTGATGGATAAACTTCAAAACCTTTTCTGCTACCACAGGGAATACTTGCAAGGTTACATAAGTTTTCGTGTAACAAACAATAAACTACAATTATCAGCAGAATGTGTTTCAAAGTGCTGTTTCTTGAACTAGCATGCTGAGAAGAGATACCTTGAGTAAAAAAACAAAACAAAAAAAAAGTTTTGCTGTTTTAGCGCACACATTTCCCAACGTAAACCATTGAGTGTTGACCGGTTTCATACAGTAGTTTATGCTTTCTGATCATGTTATACTTATAGATGTAAACGCAACTACAACTGATAATGCTGCCAAAAGCTACAAGGGGATGTTAAACCTGAGCAGGAGGTTTGGAGCGGAGATCTAATGTCCAGACTTTTCTCATAGAGTGCAAATGTTTTAATTCTTACATTGCATAATGTTTCATAATAAATCTCCAGGGACAGAGTGCTGTAGAGAGGCGTCTCATCACATCAAACTAAAAAGCCTGAGATAACTGGACATCATACCTTGTCGTGATTGTTAGCTGAGAAGAGGATGATGCTTTTTCTAGCCATTCTATTCATGTGACTGAGGTGTGAGTTTGTCTGAGGTGATGTGAGATTTACTTAGTAAAAAGACAAACCACAGAATGGAGAAATTTCAGAAAAAAAAAAAAAACATTTTTCAGGCCAACACAACCAATTTTTAGTATAGAAATTCAACTTTGTCCTCATAGTCACAAAACTGTTAACAGTCATGTGATTTATAAAAAAAAAGTTCTTTACCATGCCTAAATGTTAAAAGGCATTATTTAGATAACTGTAAGGATTGTTCACAATGTTCTGAGAGCTTTAATAGGTGGATAGCCATGTTGTATGTTAGAGTTTGATGCACACAACAAATTTAAATCAAGACGTTAAGTCAAGAGGTTAAGTCCAAATGCCTATATATATATATATATATATATATATATATATATATATATATATATATATATATATATATATATATATATATGTGTGTGTGTGTGTGTGTGTGGTGTGTGTGTGTGTGTGTGTGGTATTATTCTTACTATTTTAAAACTCAAACTTAAAGGTTAAGCTCAGTTCAGAATAAAGGTGTTGCCTTTTCTCGTGTATTAGGGATAATCTATTAATAATATAAGATTTGATAGCTAAAAGTTGGTACCAAATCTTGTCTTCCTTTTATCTTTTCCTCCCAAATTGGTTTGAAGGCAACAATAACAATCTGAATTCAATCACACATAGCTCATCTTTAGACTTATAAGACTTTGCCAAACGTTTGACCATTTCTAGACTTTAATCAGTCTACACAATTTTTAAGTGCAATTTACATGATTTTTTTTTGTTTGTCATTTTTGGTTGTTAGTCTGCTTCGTTAACCAATGAATATATTTTTATATTTTATCTACCTAGTTACCGTTATTTCAACCTTATTCTCCCCATAGTAACCACACCTGGGCTGGCGTTCTGTTACCTGAGACAGCTTCTTGGAGGAGAACATGGGCTGAGATGCTTCCAGTGACGTTCTACAACTGCTGCTATTAACTCTATTATTTCAGTATCCTGTGCTTCTAATTTAGCTTTCTGTCTCTTCAAACCTCCAGTCGGTCGTGGCAGATGGCTGCTTGTACTGAGCCTGGTTCTGCTGGAGGTTTCTTCCTGTTAAAGGGGAGTTTTTCCTCTCCACTGTCGCTACATACATGCTCAGTATGAGGGATTGCTGTAAAGTCAACGACAACACAAGCCATTGTTTCTGTCAGCTGATTCCAGAGGAGTGAATGCTGCAAGTCAATGACTCGATGCAATCTGCTGGGGTTCCTTAGATTGGAAACTTTTAAATCGATTTGTTTATGATGTATCTTTGATTTTAATTGATTTTCTGTGAAGTGCCTTGAGACGACATCTGTTGTAAATTGACGCTATATAAATAAACTGATTCTTGATTCTTGATTTTTGCAGATATATCAGGAACAACCTGAATGTTACATTATTTTGGTCAATTAATTTTTGTGATTAGAGCTCACTGATTCAGTCTAAAAAAAATCATAAATTGCAGGTCAATTTGGCCATTGATTTAAAATTAGTAAAACTGATTGGAAACATCCTAAGGGTTTATTTATAATATATTTTTATTATTATAATTTTGAAAAATTAAGTATATTGAAGTCAAAGTGCTTGTTCAAATCATGCAACTGCAACAGCAGAGAACTTTTTAGTCAGAAGTGGGACTCCTTGTTTCGTACAGCCTTCAGCATCTACAGTAACTCTTTGAATAACAACAAAATTAAGCATGTTTAAATTAATTGTATGAAAAGAAAAAATCCTGAACAATATCAACCAATTTTATACTTTCCATAGCTTCAGATCCCACACATTCACAACAGATTGTCAAATTCATCAATAAATATCTGCAAGACTAGCTGCAGGTATATGTTTCGCCGTTAGTTTTACATATCTGATCACATAAATGAGATTTCAACACCAGGTGTTAAAATATCGCCGTGCACATTCAATCAATACATGAAGAGTGCACATGTAGACACTCAAGCTACCTTTTCACAAATAGGTTCTGTTGTAAAACATTGTAAAATCGTCATTTATAATTACTTGCAAAATGTATTAAGAGACCAAAACATTACTGATATGATTGGTGAAAAGGTAGCAAGATATGAAAAAGGTTTAATCAGGAATGCAAAACTTGTCACATTCATCAATAATTTCCAAAGCTAACATGAACTGTGCAACACGAACGTTTTGGTGCAGTCCAGTTCTCATTGCAGACACAATCCATGCCATGCAAGAAGGATGCTACCAGAAACTTACTGGGCATTGGTTGAGTCCATACTGTATTCCTCTTGATACCTGGACGCAGCACAGACGGACACAGATAGGGACATGTTAGGCTGGCTCTGAGAAAGCAGGCGAGGGAAGGAAGCGTGAAAGCGTGAACAGGAAGCTCAAAGGAAGGAGAGCGGACCACTCGCGATTCCCCTTCAATTCATCTGCATGTACTTACAATGATGAGGAAAAACAAAAAAACATTCAAGCAGTTTGTGCAGGCAAAATAACAAGCCTAAAAAAAAGATCCTGATTAAATTTACCAGCATGACTCTTCATCTGCGCAGAGTGCCAACGGTACCAATACGTGGTTTAATTATCATGTTATCACTGTACTGGATTAGTCACCAAACCGCTGTGACCTAAACCCTGCAGGGCATATATAGACTTTTCTTAAGAGGACGATAAGAAACATGCGCTCCAACAAGGCAGATGAGCTGAAGGTCGACTTGTGAAGCTTCCAGGGATTCATTAAAACCTCAGTAGAGGCCACACGCTAAACATCAGTGCCACACAACATTAATACAATAATAAAAAACAGCAAGAGCAAAATGAGCTTCTACTAAGTATTGATGGGATAAACTTTATATTTCATTGGCATACGTTCAATAGGTATGTATTTTTTTTATTTAAATAAATTTAAAAAACTCTTTTGATGCAAACTTATTTGTTGAGATGCTGCAATATACCAGAAAAAAACAGGTAATTTGTTCCAATCATTCAATGAGTACTTCCCTGGAAAGGTTTTAATGAAATTAGTTTCAACAAACCAGGAACAAAAAACCAAAAAGATTTTAGATCAGAAAGCGTATTAAACAGGCCCAGATTGTACATGGTGGTAAGAGAAATACTGCAATGACTAAAATGACTGACAATGCAAACCACGGGAGATCAGTGAACACACACCCCTTGGATCAGCCTTGGTTTATATTGACACAGAGCATCTAAGAAAAAAGAACATTCAAGTTTAAAGTTAAATTCATTGTAATATTTGTTCGATTGACCACAAAATGTGATCAGTTCCTTTTGAGCTCGCAGAAACCAGTAAAAAAAAATAGGACCATGATCCTATAGTCAAATAAAGATACGAATAAGCCAAAACATAGTAATTAGGATACAGTAGTGGTAAGTTTTGTTTAGTATTTATGTTTTTAAAAACTGTGTATGTCAAAATAAACAACATAAACTGCGGCTTTGTTTATAGTAGTACAATTTTAGATCAAATTAATTCAGATTTGTGTTCTCTGAAGGGCTGTACATTATCATCCAGAGTGAAACGTCTTGAAAGGATATGATATATAAAAGATCAACATATGGGCGTGGACAGAGTTTGAAATAGGTTTGAAACGGCGCCTGCAAATGGAGTGTCCATAACTTCTTGGTTAAATGCAGCCAAAAGGGCAAAGACTATCTAAGTGATTTCGTCAAAAGTGTTTTGCTTTCCTACAACAGTAAATAATTAATACATGTTGTGTGGAAGGAGTTAACTACCATCAAAAAGATTTGTTTGAGTAAGGCCTTTGCAATAACAACAAACTTTGAAGCAAATGGATAATTTATTATAGGGTAGGTAGAAAACATACAATAAACAACCTTATTTTTGTATATTGGTATAAGACCGACTCCTACTGTGTCAGTTGAAAGAGATGTCAAAAGATTATAGTTATATTAGCAAAAACTTGGGTAAACTTTATCACAACAAACTAAGGAAAATTACTTCCTTAAGCAATATCTTTTCTACTTTTGACCCTTATGCTATCTGGATTCAATGCTTTGGTAACTAATGAGGCTGAAGTAAAATCATGAGGAGGTGATTACTCTATATCTGGCATGTTACATAGCAACAAGTGTTTTAGCGTATCGTTTCTGCTTCATCTGACCATCTGTGGCTATTTGACAGCACTTTAATGAGCAATAAAGCTGCTAGCCACTTAGGTTCTTCAGTTGTGAAGAGGAACAAATGCAAACATTTAGCTCTTTTGAAGCAACTACAATCAACATGCAAAGAGTTTTCTATTATAACATACTATATGTTTACCGAACAAACTGACAAAAAAGTGTTACATGCTGCAGCTAAAATGTGCCATTCTTACTTTAGTTTGGATAAAATACAAACTTGGAAAAGGTGAAGTGATCCTTACCTCCTTCCAGGAAATCTAAAATTACAACCAAGCTGCGCTCCTGAGATGGCAAGTGCAAAAGACAAGCATTTCCAAAGTATGGCTGGTTATACTGAGAACTGCCCTAGGGGCTGACGCATAGAAAGTGGGAGGACCTCACACATGTAATATCTCAACATTAGTTCAAAGAATAAACGGATTTGTTGTGTTCTGTTTAGGTTACAGAAAAAAAGCAATTCCAAGAGGATTTGACTCTAAAGTAACCAAAAGTTCAGACACCGAAGTAAATAGTCTTTAGGCAAGGAGAATTAGTGATATTTAAATTACAGACTGAGATAAACAAATAAGGTAAGTCTTTTCACAATTTTATTTTTAATCAATAAATTGGCTATAATATCATGTGCTCCTGTAAAATAATTGAAGAAACAGTACTGCTTTAAATATTAGTTATCATTTGTAGCAAACAAAGGATTTGTTTTAATTGTTTTTTTCTATATAGACTTATGACACTTTATGCATAAACGTTGAGATTTATAAAAAAATTGAAAAAAAAGTTTTTATAAACTAGTGTTTTAATATGGGTGGTTTGACCTTTGTCAATCAGAGTAAATTACAGGAAAAAGTCCTGATATTCAATTAACTTCTACAAACTATACTTTCTCTGATTGTCTGAACAGAACTACAGAGCAGGGATTTTCTTAACATGCTGCTCAATCTGCCTGAAATCAGTTACAAAATATTATTAATTGCTTATGAATTACCCTCTCTACAGTAATTCAATGTTAAATGATGGTTAAACAGAAAAAGTATCAAGCACAGAATAGTGTCAAGATGGTTTTTACATGGTTTCTCCAACAGTTTAAAGTATTTTTAATGGGATGCCAGATAAAGTGCTAGAATGATCAGAGTTTTCAAAACCTTCCGTCCAAGAGAACAAGTCTTATGAACTTTAGATTTGTCCCTCTTCCAACAAAACCTAACTCAAACGACCAAATTACTACCTCAGCATTCCCATCAAGTTCTTTAGAGGCCCGGGTATGAGCTATATTTTTGTTTTCAACATGGGTATGGATCTAAGGGCAGGACAGTCACTCTTGATGACATGATTTAGAGTCCTCTTTTATAAACTATCTTCATCTGTTCCTTCAGGACTGCTGATCATGTCTGAAAGAATGGTATCACACCTTCCCCATGATTACAAGAAGGAAAAGAACAACAAGTCATTGTGTGAAAACTAAAAGAGCGCAACCCATCCGACTGCAATCTTTCTTCAGAAGCTGACAGCCCAATTAATCAAGTTATCACTCCACAGCAATCTAATACAGGCCAATTAATGGTTCACTCATAAGATAAGATTAGTATTGTCCACACATTTTTTTTAAATAAGGACATACAAATCAATAAATATATGCTTCTTACAAGTGTATAAGTGTTTGAACATATATACCTTTAAAAATTAGTAAGGGTTAATCTGCCTCAGCTCCATTTCCTGCAGGCAACCACAAAAAATTAGGGCCGTACTTCGGACACTCATGTTTTATGAATTACATTTGCACAATATCAGAGAAATACATAACTGTGAAAGTGTTTGAAAATTGCGATGATGATGATATTGATGATAAAGAAGGCGTCAACAAAATCTGGTTTACGTCTTTGTTAAGAGTAAATATATAAAGCACAACAACAAGGTTGCACATAAAAGCAAAAACAGATGAAACAAGAAAAATTATTATAGGTTTCACAACTGTAAACTTACACAAGTCAATGGGACTGTGGTTTTATCGTATTTATGTTTGTTTGTTTTAAATGTGTCTTTCGTCACTAAAGAACGTCTTAATTACTTGCCACCCATGTCCGTTTTTTTTTGCAACATCTAAGAAAATCATTAACAAAAAATATTCAATTGTAGTGAAAGTCTCACAAAATATAAATTTATGAATCTTTCCAATCAACCACAAGTATTTTGTATGCTTGAAAGTGATTTCGGTGATTTCAGGGATTAGGCATTGTCTCTGTGAGTCTGTTCTTAGACCAGTTGGGTTTTAATGGCAACACAGAAGCGTTTTCCTTGAAAGAAGGACTGATTTTTCTCTTGCAAAGTGACACCTTTGTCTGCTCTCATTCATTGTTGTTTTGTATTTAACAAGCATTGCACAGCTCCGAGCAATCAGCAATGAGGATGTGGAAATGATAGATTTTAAGTCTATAATCAAATGTCCAAACTTAATAATTAGGAAGCTCAGATGTGTGGCACTCATGCAGTTCATAGCAGGACTCTCCAACGCCGGTCCTCCTGGCCATCAACTTTTAGATACATTCATGCTTTAACACACCTAACTCGTTGACAGGCCTTTGCCCAACGTGATTGTGTGCACAAGAGGTAATCCCATCATTTCGATCAATTATGTAGGAGCAGGGATGTATCTAACATTTCCAGGACATGAGCTCTTGATAACTGGAGTTGGAGAGAGTACAAACCAAACGGTGTATTTTTAATTTTGCTATATGAGCTCTTGGTTGTGTTTTAGGCCGTTAAGATCTTGTATTATAAAATTTTCCATATTTCTTTCATTTTCATTTTCTTTATGAAATATATAATTTGAATGTTGAACTAAAAATTAAAAAGAGAAATTTTTTTTTATTTTCTTTGTACTTATGTCCTGATCACACCACTGGTTGGAATCTGGTTTCCTTGGAAACCAGGCAGATTACACATTAGATTTTAAAGCTGGAGCCATTCATAGATTTAGTGTATTAGATCAGAATACAAACAGAATTATGCACGGGTGATATTATTTGGTTTCTGAGCTGATTAAAAGTCAGTATGTTCTGCTTGCACAGACTGCTGATGAAATCACTGGTTTGAACAACAACACTTTTTTAAATAAGAAACAGATCATCTCTTCTCACTATAATCAACAACATCTCAACATTATTTTGTTTTTTTAATAATTGCTTATATTTGTCATCCTCAAGTAAAGCAATTTAATACGTTACATATCTCTGCTGTCCTTTCCAAGTGTCTCATCACCTATTCCAAAAAGCTCATTGACACCACAAGTGATATTAACATTTAAAATGCTGATAGTTCTTGATTACATTGACAAAATGTGGTCCTTTTCCCCCAATGTTTCCCCTTTAAAGCTTTGTCACGCATATCTTACAAATGCTGGTGGCATAATTGGATCTGTTCTTTGGGAGAGATTTCTGTTACACTCCATTACTTCTCAGTGAATAACTGGCTATTAATCTATTGCTCAAACTCAGATTTATCATCAGCAATGACACAGAATCAGTCAGCAATTAGGAACCTCATTAGAGTTTGCACTGCTGTTAACTATTTCAATTTATTGCTGTGTGAATTCTAAGTTTCTAATTGCTAGTTTTCAATATCTTTTCCAGTTTTAAGAAAAAATAGAGAGAATAGAGAAATCCGGATTCCCACCAGCTCAAACGTCACACTCAGTGTTTCTGGATGTTCAGGACATTAGATAATTGTGTCAATTCTTCTAAGAAACTTTGACATCTGTCGAACCCGCCATTCACAGAACAGGATCCAACAAGTGACATTTGCCCCAGGGGTGGAGGGTAGCTATGGCAACGTCAAATTCAATCAATTTCTAGCCTTTGCCGTTGAGTGAGTTAAGAAAGATTTCCGTTTACTTCAAACTAACAAGACATTTTTAACTGAAAACAGTAAAACACAGATAAGCAAACATTTACGGCATCTTTATAGATCTCAAAATTATGTTTTACTTTATTTATACCACAAAAAAATCATGTTTTAAGTATTTAATAACAGACTAATCAGAAATACACGCACAATCTAAACATAATTATAATATCTTTTTGGGATATGTCCATTGAATTCTATGAGTCAGCGGCTTTGTGCAACCCTGGCAGTATTGCTATCTTAATATCTTAATATGGCTATCTTACAATCTTTTCAGCTATGTCAAGCTTGGACAACAGAGACAACTGGGAGGTTCAATCTTCTTAGCTCTGTCTGATGAAAGATGAGAAGTCCATTGGTTGTCACATAGTGAGCCAGCCCTTATTTGCCACATCTAATTTGTCTACCAAATTGGAGACTACAAGCAGATGTTTTGAATTCAACACATTAAAAACGCAACCTATTTTAGGTTATGCCAAATATTAAGGGGGATATGAGCATGATCTCCTGTGGTTTCCATGTTTATGTCAAACCTGTTCTATATGTACTGCATTACAATGTATTTAAAATCAAGTTGACCTTCAATGAAGCATCGCTTTGCGTCTGAATTCATAAAATTGTGATGGGAATGCAGCATCCAGTGAATTATGTAAGCTCTATACTGCAGCCATTAAATCACAGCAACGCTGCGAGGAGGATGACTGGCAGCGGGCTTTGCAGTCTTCCAGATCTGGACTTTTAAAGGCGCCGGAAAAGTTGCACGTTAATCAGCGACGCAGCAAATCAGTCGCTCACAGACGCAGCGCTACGCTTTGACGCGTTGGAACACATTTACGCATTGGAGGCTTCCGTAGAAACGCAGCGCAACTTTTCCACTTCGAGGCGCTTTTTTTTTTTTTTTTTCTGCGCGCACGCAGCGCCGCGTTGCTCCGCGGATGCTGCGCGCAAAGCGGCTAGAACACTGCGGACACGCGGCGGATACCTCTGGCCCACGTCGCTCCCGAACGAGCCCAGGCTCCGAAGGGGGTTGGTGGGATGGACCCAGGTGGGCTCCGGGGGGGTCTGCGTATCGGTCTTCACGTCTGGGTCGATCTCCGAAGGAGAGGGCGTCAGTTTAGCGCCGGCCATGTTTGCTCGGCGTCGGTTCCTCCTCCCGGTGTCAGAACAGACTCAGCTGAGACGCCGAGCCTGCATCCCAGTCCCTGATGGAGGAGTAGGAAGAGGTGGAGGCGGGGGAGAGGGTCCCTCTCTGCAGCATCACACGGTCCTCCGACAGACTCGGGAGGAATAGGCAAGGCTCCTGATTGTGGACTTTTCCTCTAACGTCAAGCGCCTTACATAATCAGCCGCAAACCTAATGATCCTTCTGCTGAAATGACCACGAATTCGCCTCTAAACTGAATGTACTGAGAAATAAAAGCCCCGACATCAATATCCATTTTGTTTTTACCTAGAAAAGGCAAAAACAATAAATGACAAGAATCCAGTTCCACCTTCTTTATGAAGCCAATCCTCACTCCAGTCTGGAGTAATGAGACAAATGAGCGGGTGGCTCCAGTAAACACTGCTGGTTTGCATAGAGACCACAGTGTGTGCAAACAGCATCATTGTCAAACGATTGCAAAGCCTGTAGGAGAATATTAATACAAAAGCAAACCTTTCCATCTTCAATCCGGTGTGTTTTTGCAAAGCAAATGAGAGGTATATTATATATCCATCAATTTATTCACATTTCACCTAAACTACACATGAAAGAGTGCCTATAATACTTTTAATCATGGAGTAAAGGGACACATTTGAAATCAAATGTAACCAAAAATGCATCCACGTTCTACCTCACCAGATCATCAGAACATAATCTGATTATAAACGACAGCAGAATAATGCAATTTGAGTCGAGGGTGAAGTAATCTTAAACTGGGTTCCCTAAACATGACAAAATGAGATTATTTTTATTCCAGTGGCAATTACAGCCATCAGGTTGTATGGAAAGCCGTTTCATTCAAAATTAAATAAATAAATATTTCATGAAATAAATTAATATCCCCATGAAATTAAATTCATATTTAAAGAAGATTAAAAAAAATTTGTATTCATTTTAATTTTTCAAGATATTTATGTATTAATTTTACAATGAAGGATTGTATTTATTTATTTCATAATGGAGTTTTATTTAGTTTTGTGACGCTTTTATTTAGTAATTACGCTTTACAATTTCAGTGGTTTTTATTTCAAAACCCCCTTTTTCATTTAAAGCTATTTTTATTTCATGTTTGTATATTCAAATGAGGGGGAGGAGTCTTCATGGTTCATGTTTAAACTTTTTTTTGTCATCTTCTAAAGTGGCTCTTTGGCCAACAAATTGTAAAAAAAACACCATTATGTTGAAATTTGATAATGCATTATACTGGTGCACAGCATATTCTTAGGGATTATATCCAATTTAAAATCTGGTGATTTCTATTGTTACACACGTTTTCCTGTAATTAGTAATAGAGGGCTTAACTGATTTAATTTCCCGTTTGCAGCTGAAATAATCCAAAGAGCAAAATGAAAAAGTGTTTTGTTGTTTTGGATGTCAATACCGTTTGATCTTATGATTAAGGTAGAGTAAAGCTACAATAAAGGCTCTGGTTACGTTGATTTGCTCCTCGGCAACACAATTTTTGTTTGAGGAAATACAAAAAATCACATGTGCTTTAAAATATTAGTATCAACAAAACCTCTACCACTAATAAGAATATAAGTTCCATATGTCTCTTCTAAGATATACAGTTTGCTATATCCTCTGTTCCACCCATACTAATGATCTAGAGTTTGCCACAGGATGTTTCTTCCTTATGTTTGTTCCTAATAACGCTGGATCTGCTGCACAAGCGGAATTGCCACAGCTAAGATATTTAGGAAACACGTGGCGCAGTGCATTCAACGCAGATGATATTTTGACTTTAGCCTCCAGGAAACACGTTAACCCATCTGGTTATGTTGGGATACCGGAGATGGGACAGTGATTATTTAGACCCCAGCTGGATTTAGGAGTTTGGAAGATACACCAGCTGATGGAAATATTTGTGAGACCTTTCTAGCCGTAAGCCATTTATTATTCGTGAACAACAATTATATAACAACGTTTTCTGGACTGAACATTCATAAATTTAGTATGACATTTCTTTTAGGTTTCATGCGAGTATTAATACAGGTTGACAGTTTGATATGTTTGCCTTACTGTGGATTATCAATGTACATTAAAGCTGCCATTTTATGTTAAGTCAATAAAACTCTGTTGAGAGTTTTCCCCCCACCAAACTTCTAAACAGTTGGCCAGTCTATTATAGGGCAACACACAGGAAAAATACAAAGCAAACCCAAGAGACTTTATTTGTATTAGTAAATTAACCCTATACCCAAACTCAGACCACTTAGAAAAAACAAAACAAACCCAAACATGCATGGGGAGAAAAATGCCAAGATCTCTATGAAGAAAGGACCCAGATTGAATTAAATATCAGGACCTTTCTGCGGAAGGAAAGAGGGCTACCCCAAACATTACATTACCTTATCACTAAGCATAGCAATGAGGATTTAAAATCTTTTTCTAATCTGCAACATCAACACTCGGTTGGGTTTGGTGTCATTCTCAAGTCAGTGTTTTGATTTCAAAAGTTCTCTTTATACTGGGATTTCCTGAAATATTACTTATTGTTTTTTTTCCTACATAAGAAAAAATCTACAGGCGTTAAAAGGCCTTAAACATCTTGTTGGCTTATAATTAACCATTGCTTAGTTTTTTGCAAAGCTAGTATGTTTGAATTGACCATTTTGACCAACTTGAGAAGTCTGGAAGCCATTGCAGTCCCTTCTTCCTGAATGAGCAAGTGGTGTGATGCTGCAGGCCTGTTTCATCATTAAAGCACCTTAGAAATGTTGAAATAGTCAATGGTGTCAGTAACTTCTTTTTTTTTTAGATACGAGGAGGTTTGTATAAACCAGATTGTGAAAATGTATCATAGTTATATGTGCTGGAAAAACAGAATACAAGGTACCGAGAAATGCTCACACTTAAACCATCTGTAATTTGAAAAAAAAACAATGTGTTTTATATTTTCTACACTGAAAAAATGTTATTAATTCAGGGTTGGATTTGTTTTAAAAGAATCAATTAAACACTTAGATTTTTAGAGAACCTATATTTTTTCACTATTTCTAATTTCAAACATTAAAGGACTAAACTCACTAAAGGAAGCCTTTAAAATAGTACACATTAAATAATAATAATAATAATAATCAACTTGAAAATTAATACAAACGTGTGATCAGGAGCAGAAATGAGAACAGAGGAACAGATTTGAGCGCAGAGACACTGTGTGGTGGAGGGAAGAACTACAGTGGTGTGTTGCTCATCTCATAACTGAGCAAGAGGGAAACAAGTAAAACATCGGTCATTTTTTTGCTCCACGTGCTGTACAGCTAATGACAGATGGCAGCATCGCTCCAGGTTTTGTTTCCTGTGGGGTGATACAGATACACTCTGCTGGATCCGCTTAAAACCTCATTACATTTTTTACAGGGCACAGTTAGAAATTACATCCTAATTCCCAAAATGAACACTTCAGTGAAGCAGGAGGGGAAAAAAAGGAAAAAGAAAACTAATTGAATCCATAAACAGTACCAGGGAAGGTTAAAAAAACAGCACGACAGAATCAAATAAGATGTTTCATACTAACACTTGGATTTTATGTATATTACATCAGATCCAGGTTAAATCTTGACACAGCTATTAGAATCAGCAATATGACAGATATTGACAGAAAATAGTTGGGCATATAGTAGAGACCATAGTATGCATGAGTTGATACATACTATGTAGCTTAGTCATAGTGTCTCTTTGGTTTTGGCAAGCCTTATATTCCTCATTAAGAGCACTAATGGTTGAAGATGACTGAGTAGCTAGTGATCCCATCACCAACCATTGGGCACGCCTTAGCTCCAGCTTCATTCTGCAGAAGGGCAATAAAAGCTGTGGTAATGCTTCCTCTGTCCAAACATAATAAGGCAGAGAGCTGGTGCTGCTGTGGGCGAGCTGTCTGCCTGAGCACACAGTGTTGCAAAGAGAGGAAGAGAAAGTCAAGCCAATGACACTGGCAGTCTTACACATATACACACTTCCAAGCTGTAGATGCAGTTATTTTTTATCTAGCTTCTCTCTTTTTTTTCTTTTTTGCTTGTGGCTGCTTTGCGCAAAAAGGTTAAACCAGACATTTATTTCCTGCAACATTGAGTAATCTTTTAGGAAAGACTGGCAGACGATATGTTCACTTTCATTAGATGACTGCGCTTCAATGAAAATTGTATCTTCTTTGTGAAATCCATCTAACAGAGTAGAGAGCATAGTAGGTTATCATGCCGTGAAAAAAAAATGAGATTTCTGGGGTTATTGGCCCAAGAAATAAAGCATGCAGTATTTCACTCGCAAAAATTGCACAACTTCCCTGGATTTAAAATTAGCCAAGAGCTGAATAGCTGAACTTTTTTCTAAAACTGATATATAAATAAGAACAATGTAATATATGTGTATGAATAGTCCCAAACGGTAAAACGTAAAGAATAAAGATTGGAATAAATTGATTGTGGATAAAATGTTGCAGTTATTAAACTGAAACCGTGGTTTTCTGTAAAAGAGGAGATTACTGACAGACAGCCGTGAAAAGATGCCCCTGGGCTTTTTTTTTCTAAACTAATGAAACTGAAAATCCATAATCAGCAAAGCAGAATGTGAAAGTGATTATGACACATTTTCCTAATTGCTTTAGTTATCACAAATGAAAAAAAAAAAAAAACAGACAAGTGAGCTTCAAAATTTCTTTTAAAATCCTTCAAAGAAAGGACAGTGAGACGGGAGACAAGCGGTAAAACTGATAGCGATTCTATTTTATTGTAAAAACGGGTTACTGCAGTTTGTAGAACTGTTATGACTTTAACATATTCTGTTGGCTGCCTATTGGTGAATGCTACAAAAAACAAAATCTTCTCCCATAATCAATCACCATCATTACTTAAATCCACCTCCACTGATGGTGATAATGTGGGCAGCACAAAACACAGGAGTTCAATAATGAATGCATCAGAGATTTCCAAAGTGATTTAATTGGCCATAAGAGACGCAAATTCTATAGGGTACATAAATTCAGATTGTTCTTTTCTCTCTCAGTCGCTCCCCTGATAAACCTAACTTCCATTAACCTTCCCATGTGTGTTATTCCACTGGGACAGTGCCTTGAGCTACAGTGATGTTCAGATGGTTCCCCATGCAGACCACTGAAAGCCCCTTGGGAGGCAAATTCAGAACAGAATGGGCTAAAACTGAGATTTTCACATGTTGGGTATGTCTGTAACAAAATACTCTAGGCCACCGTTAAACAGATGTTTATGTCCCCAAAACAGACTAAATAAACACATACATAATTCCCAAAGTGATCTGACATATTAACATATTTGGGTTTACTGTTCTCCAGCAGTGACGATAACCCTTGCACTAATAAGATGTTTAAGACGCAGCCATTAGGCTGCTGATGAGAACAAGTCTCGAGGACTTTAAGTGTTCTCCCACCCACTCTGTGCTGATGGTGATGACTAATACCACCTATGGTCTGAACTGCAAGCTCTAGCTGCTTAACAGAAACAGGAAATGTACCCTTCCTGTGGGTTTTTGGGTTTATGCCTCTCCTCATCTCTATGTTTGTCTTTGTTCTCAACCTTATCAGCCTTATTAGCACATTGACATGGAAATAATGCAGGCATTGAATCCCAGCTGTCCCTTCTGCTACAGAATCGGTGCAAAACAAAACAGCTGCTGCCATCGGTGTATGTTTTGTCTGAGGATTTATTTTTTTAAATCTTTGTCTACGTCTTTTCATAACATAATCTGACAGGGCCAATTGGCATTGCTTTAATCCAACGTGTCAGTTTGGATTTATGTGGTCATTAAAACTGGATGGCTTCAATGCTTCATGTAACGTATACACAGTAAAACATGTGGTGTTAATATTTCAGTGTTAACCTTATTTAATCTAAATAGAGTATTTATAACTATATGGAGTGTAAATCGACTCTGACATTGGAGTTAAAAGTCAGAGTAAAATGCTACATTGACGAAGTGAAACGTTTGACTCTCTCAAATGTCAATAACGCGCCACTGTAAAGATTTTTGGCAACCGCGAAGAGGAGGAGGATGAAAGAAGACGTGAGAGGCTATTTCTATTTTGGATTCTGAACAGAGTTGTGCTGCAGAAAAGGTAAGTAATAACGGTGTTGGTAACTTATTTAAATTTTATTTGTGATGACCTAAACCTAAAACATTTATCAGGTGTACATTTATTTATTTTCACTTCTTTAATATTTCTTTCTGCTTTAGCATGCCTGATATTTAACATTCCATATGGCAGACAGCAACATCTTAAAGTATATGAACAGTCTGATACAGAAGTCGATGCACATGTTTTCGAAGAAATAGTAAATCAGTCACCTGGAAACTTTCGAGTTATGCTGAGCAACAAAGAAGATCCAGGTAATCACTAAAAATTCACCGATGTATTTATATTTAATTTAGAAGCTGGTTTGGGAGCATTAGAGTTCTCCTAAACAGGCTGTTGCTTTACTTTTTGCAGGTGCAGTTCTATCATCATCATCATCATCTTCATCTTCAGTCACATCTGACACCGTCATTCTGAATTTCACAATGTGTGACCCATCAGAAGAAAAAGCCACTGCTGAAGGAAGTCAACCTAAAAGGCCATGTCACATAAATTATGAGGCGCAAGCGGTAAGTTATTACATTTAATTTAGCATTGTTTATGTACTTTCTAGGTGGTTCAAGGGTTTTTAATTTTTTTTCCTTTGAAATTCAAGTTGATTAAAAAAATCTTGACAACAAAACCTCATGTTGAGCGTATCATGCAAGAGTATGCAATAACTAAATGCTTGAAAGATGCAACCAGAAGACAGACGATAAACATCCTTACAGCTGCAATGACAGAAGCACCTGGGTAAGAATCATACATATAAAGTAACCTTTGTTTGAACCCCAACTTTTTCAAAATTGTTATGTCCTCTGGCAAGACACTTCCCCTGCCTTGTCTGCTGGTGGTGTTCAGAAGCCCCGTGGCACAAGCACATGGCAGCATTGCTTATGTCAGTCTTCCCTTGTGCAACTGTGGCTACAATGTAGCTCACCACCATCAGCATGTGAATGACTAAATGTCATGTAGATCATTTTGGGGTCTTCTGGACTTCATAAAGCACTATACAGGTACAGGCCATTTACCGTCTTATCACTGTGTGAAATGCTTGTATTTATGCATTTCAGATCGAACAAGATTTCAGACTCCTGTTTGGCGAAGGCACTGCCAACAAATCTTTGGAGAAGTGGCCCACCAGTCTCAAATCCAAGGTTATAAAGGAAAGCCATGGCCTGGTACCCGCCACGGAGCTCTTGCATTTATTGTGGAATGCAGAGTTGGCTGCTGAAGCTGGGAATGGTATATTGGTCCTCTAGGAAATGGGGACAATAGGTGACAAATTCATATGTTAGTGGGATGATGGTAACCTGAAGCTGTTGGTCTGTAGGTTGGGATAGTGACATGTCTACTATTTTTCTGTTGCTGCATCTGCTACCACCATCTGCACAAGGACAAAAGAGGCCGGGTAAGATGTCTGCATCTCAAGCAGTGGATCACCTCATCAGACTTCAAAAGGTGCTGCTAAAAGGTTGTTTAAAGATAAAAATCCATAATTCAGTCTCTTCATTTTTACAATTCAAAATGTGTTCCTTTCTGATCGTCATTCAGAAATTTGTCACTAAATAATTTTGTCATGTTTTTATTTATTGTTTCAATGTAGGTTGGAAACAGTGTACAGCAGCATCTTGACAAAATCACGCAACATGCCCAGCCCTACCTCCTTGCCCAGGGATCCATCCAAAGCAGCGTTCATGCATTCTTCATTGTGATTGACAACTATGCTATTCCACGTAAGGCAACATGTTCAGTTGGAGCTCTTGATGAGCTCTTTAAGGCCCATTATGTGTTTGGTACGTCATACAGTGCTCCCTTGACCAACTTCTTCACCTTTCTCCAAACAACTGTTTACAACATAGATGTTAGAGAAACAAAGGAAACACCCAGAGTTGCAGAGTAGAGAGCAAGAATGCGCCATTAATGTGTAACTAAACTTACTAAAATGATGCAATGTTTTTGTTGTTTTTGATGTCAGCCATCTACGTTATCCGAAGCCCTTTGACAAACAAATGTCATATGAAGCAAATGACACTACTCTCTTTGTTGTCCCATATTGCTATCTTTGGTGAACATTGTTTTGAAGATGATTACTTTTACAGTGATTATTTCACTGGATCATAAAGTTGAATAAATGTTGTCACTGTGAACTTATAACTTTGTGATTATTGTGATTGGTAGATTTTATAAAAGCTATATAGTGCTAAAATTTTGCATGATATGGTACATGTGTAAAAAAAAACTGGAGAAATGAAAAAAACAACAACACAATTAAGTGTACATTTCTAAGTTAATTTAGAGTAAAATTAACTCTATAAAAATAACAGTATTACTCTGATGAGTGTAAACAAACAATAGTGTTAAATAATTTTACTCAGTGACTTGTTGATTTCGAGACTAAATTGAGTCAAATGAAATCTTAAAATTTGACACTGGCTATCGAGTACATTTTACACTATTTTCGAGTGGGACCAAATGTTTTCTGAAACAGAGATAAATTCAACTCTAAAGGTGTTAAAATAACACTTTGTTTTTTACTGTGTACTGACTGATTTCTATATTAAAGATTCAAAAACTCCAAAGGAATCCTGAGGACAAATCAGTGTCTGAGAGAGGCTGTTGCTTGTCAGCATCAGTGCTCATCTTGGTTCCTAGGGCCACCTTTTGACACTCAAGATGCTATTAAGAGTTGATTAAGTGACCAATTAAAAGTGCACAGTCTGTTTACTCTGCTTCAGCCAACACTGTGTCTTGATTAGATGAGAAAACCCCCAAAATAACGATATATATATGCAGAGGAGAGAGACTTTGTATGCATGTTCGCAAATATAGGTGCATCTGAAAAAATAGGTCCAAAAAAAGTTTATATAGTTTGGTGTTTCTTCTAAAAAATAAAAACCTAATACAGAGATTCATCCAACAAAATTTCTTGTTTTACATGTTTTACACAAAGATATTGTGTTTTCGACCTCTTTTGGGCATACAAAAATTGCAGGGAAGACCGTCAACTTGAAAGTTGGGCGATCACTGACAACCTTGTGCCAATAAAGGTCGTTACTAAATAAGTAGGCTGTTTAAAGTGATTTTTTTAAAGTGTATTAATGGAAAATTGAGTGGAAAAAACAAATTTCTTAACACTTTAGCAGAGTCACAAGTTTATTAAGCCATTTTTTCATTTTATGACTTTGTTCAAAAATTGGAAATCATATATATATATATATATATATATATATATATAAACTCTGTGGGTTTTACCATTTGTTTTGACGAGTTTCAATGATTTGAATTTCCACATAACTCTATTTATGTTTGTGACTTTAGTACAGGTTGTCCATCTTTAATGAATGACAGAAAAAATAAACTCACAAACAAGCTCAGTCACACATTCACAGGTGTGCACACTATTGTACACACAGCTTGAATCCATACACCTGTGCAGATAATATTCCCTGTCACTGACACACCAGTTGCTTGTCAGACACATAGCTTCAGCTTGATTGTTCCTCTCCACCCCCCACACAGTCAAGTTGTCATTACAGCTCTCTAAAACTCAACCCTTATAATAATGACAATGTGGGGGGTGGGGGTGGGTGGGATGATTTCCCTCATCACAGACACACAAACACAATCGCACTTTCGAACCGAACTCTCATTTCCCCACCAGAGAAACAAAGACGGCAGAACAAGAAGTCACTGATTCTAGCAGCACAGAAGGAAATGATACTGTAAAAGTGTCAAATGTCAAACTTTGCCAAAGAGCACATCAGAAAATCTCCTTCTCACTTACAGCCACGGATTCACACATGATTTGCTTACATTAGTGCAAAAATAAAACGGTATTGTTCTATGCGTAGGCCTTCGAGATGCAAGACATGCACTAAGCTTATTTTTACAACTGCAAAGATGCTGAATGTAAAGTGTAATACTTGTAAATAGTCTGTGATCTTTTACATGTCATGCATGCGTTGCTCTCACCAAGCAAAAGTTGTATTCAATACCCTAAAGTCAATACACTGTATTTCACTATTTTAGCACAAATACAGATTTACACATTTCACATTTGGATCATCTTTCCACAAGCTTTGGGTATAAAAAACACATATTGAATACATTTTCCCTCGTAATATCATGTAACCGTGGCAGTGTTTAACACAAAGGTAAACAAATATATTCTTCAGTACGTTTAGGGTTCTTTCTAAGGCAGATGACACCAGAACAGCTTTTAGTACTTTGGCTGCTTGTTTAACCCAAGCATGATTGAATGGTTCATCAATCAAACAACAAGCAATTAACAAAATAATTAATTGCCGTCATGAACAAACCCAACGGATTATTCAAAAGCCTAACACCATAAATGCATTTCACCTCTTAGCCCACTTTAATTTATAAAGGTTCAGAATAATGGAAACAGAAAGAACTTATTCTAGACTGGATGTCAACCATATAACCTTATATAACATATATAAAAGGTAAGTTGATTGTTAAGGTATAAAGCTGCAATTTACTCCCCAACATTATAGTTACTTCTAATCGCTTCCATAAACTTTCAAATTTTCCTACAAAAAAAAAAAAAAGACTATTGCAGCTCAATACAAGTTTTGTTATATTCGGTATATTGTAGAGACGTACGTAACTTTTTTTAAAATACAGGTGATATTAGTAATAGCTCTACTGTGGCACTGGTGTTTCAAGCCATCTGTGCACTAATAACAGAGTTGGGGATTCAATCTGCAGCTCTTCCACATGCTGAAATGTCATTTAATAAGAAACATTTTCTCCTGAGGGCAGCACAGGGGATTGAATTTCGTCTCTTCACCAACATCTTCACCAGCAGGAAATGCTGCAAGAAGCTTTGGTTGAAGTTACTTTCACTTTAAAAGATGAGGAAATTTCAAGGGCGAGTTAAAAGATAAAGTTTATTTAGCTTTTTTACGTAAATGGTATGGGATAAATTTATCCCATATAAATGCCATGTTTTCAAGAAGAAACAATTTACAACAAATGTTGTCTCAAGGCACTTTACAAGAAAATCAATTAAAATCAAAGATACATCATTACAAATCAGTTTGAAAAAGTTTCCAATGTAAAGACCCCCAGCAGATTGCATCGAGTCATTGACTTGCAGCATTCACTCCTCTGGAATCACCAGACCGAAACAATGGCTTGTGTTGTCGTTGACTTTACAGCAATCCCTCATACTGAGCATGCATGTAGCCACAGTGGAGAGGAAAAACTCCCCTTTAACAGGAAGAAACCTCCAGCAGAACCGGGCTCAGTACAAGCAGCTGTCTGCCACGACCAACTGGGGGTTTGAAGAGACAGAAAACTAAAACAGATGCAGAGGATACTGAATAAAAATCCCCACAACCACATATACAGTGTCTAGCTGGTGCTCTTAGCCTGCTCAACTTTTTCACACTTTGTCATGTTGCAAACTTTTAATTAAGGGGCTTTAATTTATTTTAGTTACCAGCAATAAGTAGTCTATAACTAGGAAGTAGAAGGGACTTAGGCTCATCCTGAGGTCATAAGAAGGCCTCATTAAAGGCCAGAAATGGAAAACCTTCCTGAGACACCAAACAGTGTTTACTCGTAAAGAGCCAGCTGGGGCTTCGGTTTAAACTCTCAGCTGTTGTCTTTAGGCTGGAAACACACGTCATTTCAGGGGCTCTCACGCTTGTAGTGCGCATGGGAGAAGGATGCAGGCACTGGCAGGCCATTTGATGGGTTACGGTCATTTTGTGTTTCTGGAATTTAGAACTGAATTGCTTTTTAAGACACCTTCTTCAAACACTTAAAAAGGTTTAAGAGAATCAAAACATTGGGTAAAACTGCTTGGCAGTGTTTTAACTAGTCAATATATGATTGGCAATGATAAATCAGCATTAACGTTAGTAAGGATTTCAATGTTAGTTTTTAACATATTGGTATCGGTCCAATAAGTAAAACTGGGCCGATATTAACACATTTTTAATATTTATTTACATCTTGTTCCTGTTTGTGTTTCTGCAGGGGAGAGTGGGTTGGTCATTAAGAATTTGCCTGGTCATGTGACAGTAATAGCAATGCAATTTAATGGATGCCAAGATTGTGAGGTGATATCAGCAGCGTGGTTGTTAGTCAGGGCCACGGAATTAATATTTGACATCAGTGTCGGCCAAAATTTTTACACTAATGTGTCCCTAATCATTGGTATTTGGTGGCATATTTGTTATTGTTTCAAAACGGTTTACTTACATTTTAGGTGTAAGACTAGTCTGAAACACTAAGCTGAAGGCAACATGCACTGAAATATTGTTTTCAGAGGAAAAGGATACATTTGCAATGTTTTAACCTTTGCAGAAAAAAAAAATAAATTATAAAACATTAAGCTCACATGTTTTTTTACATGCATTTACACAAGACAAGCTATTATACAAATGCAATCATGTCCGTTTCATAGTCACAGCATTTGGACAATCTCATAGTCTGTTTAGTAGAAGATCATTAGGTGGACGTAGTGTCACCAGAGAGATTATGTCAAGCTTTTAATCAGAATAGACAAGTGTTCACACCTGTCTGTGAAAGTATGTGCGCTTTTCAAGAAATTTGAAATGATCGCTAAAGAACAAAATGAACAAGATAAAGGTTCTAAGCTGATAATACTAACGGTGTGTCATAATTAGCTAGCAGCAGGAATAAGTTGGGAAGTTAATTTTGGCATATGCACAGCGAAACAATGAACCTTAAAATATTTTACAAATAGCACCACAAAAAAAATTATAGGTATAGTGTTCAAGTGAATGATGCCTAGAGTCTAGCGTCTAGATCACTGCCACAACAGAACCCGTGCAATTACAATGGACTCCTTTACAGGCAAATATAAATCACCTATAGTTCTGCTTGGGAGCAGGGTATCCCAAAGGAGAGATAGAAGGCTGACTGCTTGCACTAATTGTCTTTGCACACAAACACTTACCTGCCCACTGGCTGTCACAGACATACACTACTGCTCTACCCTCTTTAGAATTGGCTGTATAATGAGGATAATACTGTACAGGATCATGTTGGGCCTTAGTGGCCAAAGCAAAGGGAAAAGATAAAGAGGAGAATTTTATAGGTCATTTTGTTTTCATAAGGGGGGGCTTCTGATGGTTTTGAATGTAATTGCAAAGTAAGTTTTAGATTTAAAGATTTAATAAATGTATTGTCCCAGTCATGAAACAGTCTTAAGTTGTTTGTTATCGTGAAATTTAATGTAAAGTTGTTAGGTCACTGGTATCTTTGTGCATGGGCTTGATAAATGTGCATGTGTTGGTTGTATTTCTAGCAGTACTGTTGCAGAATCAATTCGGTTAAATATTTCCAATAGTTTTTTTTTTGTTATTTGCTCTGAATACAGTAAGTTGATAACAACCAAAGGGCAACCTTCATTTGAAGCTCAAATATGTCCAAACATTTGTTGCACTATATTTGCTGCACATTTAACCAGAACAAGCTTAACCTGTGACTTAAGATGATATAACTTTTACATGAACTCAAAGAAAACATGTTATTTGTCATCAGATGTAGAATCCTTTCAGTTGTAAACTGAAGCCACATGGAGTAGGAAACTCCCTCTCCTATTGGTGCTAGATCAATGACGGATCACCAGAGAAGAAACATCAGCTTCTAAAAAGGAAAAACAAACAAAGTGCACATTTGATCTGCTATGAACCTCTTTTGGTTGTGGTACAATACCAAGTCTGATTATCCGGTTGTTGTTTCTCTAAACAGTTTTGCAGTGCTCTTTCCAAATTGTGAACAGATGTTAGTTACAAGGGTTTGTAAATCAGGGGTGCTGTGCGGGCAATCCCAAGACAAATGTGTGAGGAATCCTACTGGTCTTTGTTGTGTAAGATAAAATGACTATTTTTAAGAAGTAGCAAAACAGGCAGCTTGTTTGTTACTTGTTTAAATGAAAAATCCCATTATTTTTATTGTGTAAGCACTGGTGAACAAAAGTTAAAGTCGTTTGGAGCAAGTTTGTCTGGACGCAGTGTTCTTCAGCCAGTCTTTGCAATAATACAATGACCCTCACAGAGCACATTATACCTTAAATGGAGTTGGACAAACATTCATGGTACTAACCTAAAAACTAACTCAAATTTGAATTCAAAGAGACCAGCTCTTCAAATCACAGTTTTACATCCCTTTGTTTTAGTAAGTTAATTTGCTTACAGAATGTGATAATTGTACTGCTACAGATCCAACAGATCACAGCAGCGTTGTGTGGAAAAAGATTAACTGTTGATCACTTCTTATAGAATATTGGCCAAGCCTCAACCATTCACAGCTCAATTCCTGGAAGTTGACATCTTACGTCAACCGTCACCCACAAGTTAAAGAAAATTTCTTTGCTGTGATTTTAGTATAAAGGAATCTTTAGAAAAACATTAAGGAGCAACAGGATGTCTTATATGTGGAGTTGTAGTGAGCAGCTAAATCTGTGCAGCCTCCACTGATTATTCCTCTGTGTCGGTCCCTAAACTCATTATGAAAGGGGTGTGGACTGCAGCAGCACCGTCATGCTCAGAGACACAGACATTAAACCAGTCTATTTGAATCAGAGGTAAAAACCATGGGTTCTTCCAGTGGTCGTGAGAAAGCAGTTGGCCTTGATAATGTGGAAGCCATTACGCTATCTACTCAACACCCAGTGTGATAAATACAAGGAAGAAAATCAAATCCCATTAAAAAAACTGTCTGCTGCTTCTCTGTCTTTTAATGTCACAAAATATAAAAGAAATAGAACCACACTTAATGAGTATTAAAACAAAGTTGTTTTTCCCCTTTATAGTTTTCAACCTGGCTTTTTTGTACATTTACGGAGGTGAACCTGTAATGTAATTAATTTGATGAAACAAAGTCTGCGGTGTAATACAATTTTCAGCAATGTCTGAGAATGGTATATGTGTGTGGTTGCATCTAGCATGCACATGCTCACACACAAAAACACACACACAGATATATGTGGATGCCAGCGTGCTCTCAACCGTACGTTTTTTGGTAGCCCAGCAACAAGCTCTAATTAGCCTTTGCAGCTTAAAAGTGATCAGCAAAAACAGCAACCAACAGGAGGATGCATTCATATGATCAAAAATAATTACAAAATTCAAATTACACGGACAAGATGTCACACAGCATAAAACCTGATGTGCTTTTTTACCCCGATACAATTATATTTAACGACTGTTGAAATATCCACCTTAAGTTCAGGCATTAATATAATTTTTCAATTACGAGAAAACTGCCACACACCAATGGAAAGAATAAACCTTCCCACAGAGAAATTACTGGACCTACTGGGAAAGCAGAAAGACCATTTGTGGGGGAAGGACGGTCAAATGCTACGCCGCTCTAGTCATTGTGTGCAGACAAAGGCCTTGCACTGATAAAACATACTGGCAACAATTTACATTCAGGAAGCCCCAGAGACACTGAAAGAGAAAACACGGATGGGCATGAAAGCAGCGGCGCTGGTAAACAGATTTGTATATTTACTTATAAGTAGTCTGGCTCAAACTGAAATATGATCCTGTTTATTTTTTATTCATACAAGATGCAGCTCAGAAAGCCCAAATCAAATCACATAAGCCAAATCAAACAAAGAGAAAACCCCCTGATGTTTAGCAATACCTTTAGATTTTATCAGATGTAAATATAGAGAAAATTATGCAATGATCACACATCCAGAAACTAGAAATATACTGATGGAACTGGAGAGGTTTACAGATGACAGGCTCTAACAAGAGATTTGTCCATTTAGAAACTAATAACCCTTATCTATTTAGCAAAAACACCGCAGATGAGCTCCAAGCTAAATGCACTGACAACAAAACCCAACAGGGGGAAGTTGTTAATGAATAAAGAAGACCCATCGGTGTGGTGTTTAAAAATGAAGTCAAACAAAACGCACGTGCTGTTAGATGGTTGTGAAAAGGAGACTGCATTTTACATGAATTCAGGGTGTTACGAGAAGGAATTACATATAACCAGGTAACAGAAAGACAAATTAATTGCAGCAAAGTACCGTACTTCTAAAAAGTCTAATTCTGTGTGTGGTAAAAAAAAAAAGTAGATAACATAAAATAGGGGCAACCGTTTGGAAGGATCACAGTTAAGGTAAGAGTCTACTTTGCAGAAAATACAGACAAAGCTAGATGCTTACAGTTTGTGATGATAAGTATGCCAAACCCCCTAATCCTGCTGACCAATAATAAAATGAGCAGAAGACAATTTAAAGTGCTAACTCTGTCATCATGTTGTACATGTTTTACCATAATACTGAAATCCTACTTCAAAGTAAAACTCTGTCACACTAAACGCTCTTTATTACAATGAGTGTGAATCACATTTGTCTTGATAAGAATGATTAATGTTGGGTCACAGAAAGGCTGAAGTATAGTAGCAATAAGTTAGATAATTATACAAAAATATAGAATTATAGCAAATCAAAGCTTGTGCAGTTTTATCTTTTGGTGTGTGTAAGAAAAACAAAACATTACAGAGCTATAAACTGTGATGTAAAAAATATATAAGACAATTTCAGATACAACTGTCCTCTAACTTTTGGATTTTACTAATTCTTACCGATTTCTAAGTTAAACAAAAAGAGACAACCATGGCTTTTGCTGTTTTTAATTTACCCAGGAAGAAGAAACAAGGATTTTAAGCTTGTTTACTTGATTAGTTAAGGGAAATTAAAATATGTTAAAATTGGTATCAGCAGGGCAAAGTTTACAGATCGACAGTGTATCATATCTGGTCCTGAAAGTATAACTTTGGGAAATAAGATTTTTTATAGCAGAGATGCAACATCCACATGTTCTTTTTAAACCGCCCCTGGTGTGCAACGGGCCTGTTCATATTGGTCCTTAAGCTAACATATTTAAGTTCTGCAAGTTTAGAAGACTTAACAAGTAGCCTTCTTTTTTCTCTCTCCGTAAAGCCAGTAGAACTGATCCTACAGTTAAAATACTTCATTTCAGTTCCATGGAGAGTTCCTTCAGTGCTCAGCAGTGGTTCAGACTAATTGTTCCGCTCATGGGTCAGAGGCATTTGTTGGTCTCCAGTCTCCAGCATTATAGTAACTGTAGAACTAAATAACCAGCAGGCAAGAGGTTTTTCTTCACTGGGAAAAGTACCACACACCCATAGACTATGGTATGAGTGTTGCTTTTGGGCAATTTTATGTTTTTCAGAGCAGAAAAAGGCTAAAAAAACGAATTACAGAACTTCTGAGAAATCCTTAAATTGCTAACTTCTCTGTTGTAATTACACACACACACACACACTCACACATGTCTAAACACAATGTCTTTCAAGAGTAAGAGTAAGACTTGTGTTTATACATAATTTAACCGCTCATAAAAGCAAAAAATAGGGTTCTGTTACAATCTCCAAGCACTTGTAAGAAAAACCAATCATAGAAAAGGCAGCAAAACAACAAATAAAAAACAGAGAAAGCACAACTAGTGTACTTGGGCTCGCTTCATATAGTCATCCTTGGAGAGTAGAAACCAGGCATTAAGGCCAGTATGAAAAAAAAAATCCCATGACAGGCAATCACAAGTCATGGAATAACAAATGCATGGTTCTGTTGCTACCTGTCATCATTCTGAAATGTCTGGTCCCCCAGCAGCAGGTCCCTGAAGCGGTACCGAGGTGGAAGAGGAGGCACCTCTGAATCCACATCTGCCATTTTAAGAGACGAGATATCCAGAATGACGCCGGAGTTGCTGCTGTTGTTTTTTTGCAGGGTCTCAGAGGACGACCTGCACAACAAGGAAGCAGAACAGCATCTGTTCATCAAGATGTCTGCTTTTGCAGTCTAACTGTAACATTTTAGTAAAAACTTTACAAAGTAAGAAGTGTCACGTGTTAGTAACATACATTTGGTTGAAGAAAAGTTGGATATATTTCTAATATCATTTAAAAAAAATCTAGGGTTGTAAAAAGCAGTCATACGCTTTTAACCATTTCACATTTTTTCATGTTAGAATGACATCTTCAACTTGTTTGAGTAGATTTAAGTGACAGACTAGTAGACCGCTACGCATGGCTGTGAAGTAAAAATCTCACATAACTGTCAAACGTTTAATATATGAAATCCTGAAATTATTGCATGGATTTGTATCAGACTCCCCGAGCCAATAGGTTCTGAAACTGCTTTTGAATTAATTACAGCTGCATGTCTTCTTGGGTGTATTTTGTGCATCTACACACTAACATTGTCTTCTTTGTAAACATTTTTCAGCATATGTCCCATCAAAGCGAGCCTGGCAAAGATTTGCTGATCAATTTATCCCTGGACTTTGTCTCTTCTGACACGTGTATTATCTGAGCCATTCCCCTGTAGCTCTGGCTGTAAGTTCAGTTGAAGGTGCACCTCTACCTTGGTCTCAAGCGTATCCCAGGCTGTAACAGGTTTTGTTTCCGGTATTCAACTACATCCATCTAGCTAAAACCCTGGAATGGGACAAAGCTTCATTTAACTCAATTTTAATTTGGCTTTATTCTTGCTAACTCTTATGTAGAGGACATGTTTGTGTCTTGAATGGCCAAAAGTTTCTTATTAATAAACTGTCTCTAAGTCGAGGATCTGTACAGCTCCTACCAAATTACCGTCTTGATAGTTGTGTTCGTGTTTTGAATAATGAAATTATTATTAGTTTGTGCCTGTAAAATGATATAACGTCAAAGAGTTCAACAGGTTTAGATAATTTTCCAAGACTATTTCAGCGTTCTGGACATTGTGTTTACATTTCCAGACGGGTGAACAGACAGTGATAGAAAAAAGTGTTTCTGCTGTTTGTTTTTTTTATGAATATAATAAGGTTAAAACAAGTTTTTGATCAATTAATGCAAACCAAACATATATATATATTTTTTTTTTACATTATATGAACAGAAGTTAGATAAAAGTGTTAAAATCCACATGGGGCATGTTCATGCGTGGTATTGGCTTCAAAACATTGACCAGTATTTACGTTTCCTACTAGCATTTGAAAGAGTGTCACATGTTGAGAAATGCTTCGGGAAATTACCTGTCACCATGGGAACTTGATGATCGGCGTGGGGGAATCATGATTGCCTCTTGTAGATGTGATTGACGTGGACAATCTGAAAGGCAGAGGAGGGTGAAACACAAACAAGAGGATTTAGAAATGCATATTGAATATTCACTTCCTTAGGACTTTGTGGGAATGTAATGTAATTACATAAACTACTAGAGTGCCTTATGTTAAGAAAGTTCTCTCTCTCTCTCGCTGTCTGTCAGGTTTCTACTCCTTTAAACCGTGAAGGATTACACTTACCCGCTGAAATGCAATTGCATCCTTTATGAACATGCTGATGTCGGACAAGCAACAACACTGCAGGGTTTAATTGGACATTATCTACATGGGATACATGTTTATTAAAGCTGCCCTAGAGTAGGATTTCCTTTCTGGAAGCATGGTAAACTGAAATCCTCGTATCAAGGGGATGTTAAGCCTATTTTCTGCTTATGAAGCAAATAGGGAAATAATGAAAGCATTTCAAAAACAGGACACCTGTTTCTGTTGCAACCCTAAACCAAATCCAACAAATCAGGTGTTCCCAAATGTTCCTTACCATGGCCCCCCAAAACAGCATTTACAAACCCAGCGACTATGCTACAAAATATGTAAAGAAATATTTTAGCATCTTTATTTTGTCACATCTATTCACTGTTAAATAATCATTACATTTCTTTAGCAAGAGTATCGTGTTAAATGACATTTCAAATTATTTACCACCTGCACCCTGGTGGCCCCTACTTTAAAAAAAAACAACACACTCCAATACATGAACATGAGCAGTGCCACGCTGAACATGTGAGATAGCTTCCTGTTTGCAGAGCTTTCCATATCACTTTTTACCATGTTTTCATTGAATCACTAAGCAAACAGTGAGGTAAGATAGTAAATTAATGTGATGATATTCCCTGTTCCATATATATATATATATATATATATATATATATATATATATATATATATATATATATATATATATATATATATATATATATATATATATATGTCAGACATTAAAACTCTATTTTCATGCCATTTATGTCCACAGCAAATGTAGATCTTAGTGATCATAAAACTGAAGTAGATTAATGTTGACATTTTGATACCACCACCCCCTGCCCAAAAGAAAACAAACAAACAAAAAAACAAACAAACAAAACAAAAAAAGCATTAAGAATGTAAGTGTGGGTAAATTCATATAACTGATACCGTTACTCCAATGACATATAGGGAAATTGAGCACATGATCAGAGAGCTTTTAAACCCTTAGGTGGTTTGCCTGTCTGTTAAATCTAAAAGCTGCTGCTCTCAGACAACAGTTACCTAGAAATTCTCCATCCACAGTTAGTTTAGAAAGTTTCACTTTATCAATCCAAACTCAAGTTATCACTCCTTTATGCATTTATTCCAACTCTTCAGCAGGTTTTGGTTTCTTTTATGTTGAATCTTGTCTACGCTTCGCTTTGACTTTGTGAACTAAAATCTTGAACATAACTGAATGGGAAAATGTGAAGAAAAAAAAATGTAGCAAGTATTGCTCTACTTAATCTTCTCATGTCATGGTAACAGTTCAGTAATAAAGACTTCTTATATTATGCCCCATAAAACAGAAAACATGCACAACGTTCCCATAGGGACTTCACCTAAAGGTGTTTCTATCCGAAGTCCCATCATCCTAAACAGAGGTTTCTGTGTAGACAACCAGGTTTAGATCCACAGCACAGCACCTGCCTCCCACCAGCTGATCCCTGCGACTGTCTGCCATGTCTGCAGCTGACAGTTACATGATGATTGAGCTTTTACTGGGGGGGGGGGAGGAAATTCAGCTCAGTCAAGCAGAGTTACCGGTACGTGCGCATCCGCGGCTGAAAACATGTCGTTCATCCATCCTGTCAGTGTCAGACATGCTCACGCAAGCCTGCATGGCGCAGTAAGCGGGTTTGCTTTTAGTTGGAAACATGATAATAACAATAATAATCCCAGCACTCAACGCCGCTTGGCTGACGCGCTTCCTAAAAGGGTGCACATTTGTTTTAGTGATCAATCCCCAGAAATGCACCGCGGGGGGTCAAGACTTCATCGTCGCTTAGCAACAACTTTGTTTGCCCATGTTGACTAACTGCATCGCTAAAGCAAAGGTAGGATTCGTGCTGCATGCATTTATTATTATTATGATTATTATGATGATTTCTACACTGCTCGCATTTTGAGGCGCGCTTATATAACCGCTCTAGAAAAGCTGCCGCAACATCCCGCAGGCTTCCTCCGTGTTGTGCCTAAGACCAGCGGGCCGTCCTCACGGTTTTCATGGCTCCCTGTCAGCATCTGCGTGTTTTCTTCCTTTGAACATCTGCAGTGGGAGGAATTTTTTTTTTTAAAAAGCTGGTAATTTCTCCTCAACCTGAAGCAGCTCGCCTGGAGTGTCGCCATCTGCTGGACAACCTGGACACAGCGCTGCAGAAATCCATCTGCGGAGATGTTCTCATTTCTTTCAGTGCAATGAGCGAGGCTAATATTATTACCTTAAATAGCCAAGTTTGTCTACTATCCATTCATTTATTAAGCATTCATCTGTTACTCTGTATGAACATATATATTGTGTCTGTTTTTACTGAAGTTAAACAGCAGTATTGCTCCATTAAATTCATCAGTGATCTGGTATACAGCGAATGTGCAACTATGCTTCTAATTCAAGGAAAAACTCACTGCGTAAAAGCGCGATTTCAAATGGAAACATCCCAAATATGATGCAAATGCAAAACATCTAGTCGCTATTTCACTTTTCTTTATTAATCCCTAATAGTTATAAATAAACCACAGGTTTACAGCAACTTCTGCAATAGATGCGATTCCCCTCAAAACGTACCTGCAACAGATCTGTCTTCAATTTGTCTCACGGTTCTCCCCCTCAAGTGTAAGTAAATATTCATCCTGTGCGCAGAGACAGACCGGCCGATGATTCAGGGGCAAAAGCGACCGCGCAGTTCTCTCTGTGCGTCCTCCTTGTGTTCGGTCCTTCCACTTTTCAGCCCATTGTCCCCCAGAGGGACAGAGCTGTGAGCGTCATCGTGGTGAAGCCCACACAGCGAGGGTCTGCTTTCCCACAGACTTCTGGATCACCTTTTGATCCGACACACCTCATTATGGGGCTTTCCTGCTGCCAAATAGTGAATGTTTAAACAGTGAAATCAATGCTTAGGGTGGCTACAGTAGTTTTCCTAATTTATGTATCAATATTTACCCTTAAAGATATGTTTTGTTAACTCTGTTGCTTGCCTCCCATTCTCCTGGTGATGTTTCATTCTGTCTTCATCTCTTCAAAGCTCAAAGAATGACATTTTATTTTTACAGAGGAAGCTTTGCATTTGCTTTTTGAAATGTCTCATTTATACTTTGGACTTTTTTCCTCTTGATGTCATCAGTGGTTATCACCATGAGACAGTGGGCTTTTCCATGCTTTTACGCACTCGGCAGAAACACCCAAGACAAGGAAATGTCCCCGAGGACAAGACAGAAATGATGTGTGGTTATAGTTAAGTGTAATTTTATAGACAGTAAAGAACTCTGAATTAATGGTTATGTAAAGGAAATGAGTTCCATAAAATATTAACAGTCTGTCTCACTATGAACACATTTGAATTCCATTAATATGTATTCATGCGCTCTCAGTTTTGCCAGATCATATTTCAAAAGCTAAACGAGCTGAATACATATGTGAGGTGTGTTTGTCAGGGCTTTATTTGTAAGAAATCAAAACATAAAATTCAAAATTACTTTGTGCTCTGTCGGAATTTTGAGGAAACAAGAAGAGTGAAAAATAACAAATCTTTATATTATGTCCCCTTTTAGCAACAAATGTATTTCATGATTTGTGCTGCTAATTGTTTCTCATTCATATGTTTCTGATTCCCATTCTTACCTCTAAACACGTAGCGATGCACACCTCAAAAATACAAAAATAATAAAAACAAAACCCAAGTGTTTCAGCAAAGGATTGGATACAGACAACCAGATGTTATTAAAGAGCCAATAAGAGGCTAATACTCTTCAGACCAGACATAAGACAGACATCAAACAGACCAGCTGGGAGGAATCCAAAGGTCTGGACAGATTACAACTGAAAAAATGAACCCAAATTAATATGAAGTTCATAGGAAGAAATAATGGACAAAAACATACAAGTGATATAATATATACAATATTTGAAGTCATTTCTTACAGTTCATAATGGTTTGTAGCAATCTGAGTTTCCTTTTTCTGGGTTTCCATTTGGAGGATCCCGACACATCCATGGCTAAGGGTGACGAGTCCGCCCCAAAGCTTTGTTCCTTCAGCTTCTCTGAAACAGATCCTGGAGACAGAGTCGTGACATCCTAATGACCTTCTGCTCTCCTCAATAGCCTCTACTGGGCCTCATGTTGTAAGACTGCTGGTACAAAGGTACTTATAATCTCCTCTAAATTGAAGGCCCATGTCTGTTTCACTATTCTACATAAATTTGGGTGTAATTCTTTCCAAATGCAAACATAATAACTAATTTAAACTAATTTAATCAGCTGAATCAGTTCAAGCATACATTTGTTTTACACCAAATAATTATTATGCAATTATCATGCAATTCCCAACATTTCCTTGTTTTGGGTATTTAAGAACCAGCCAATATCTAAATTTTGACACATACATTTTTTTTTTTTTATACAGAGATAATGGATCTTAAATCTGTTTTGTAGGAGGTTATTTGCATAATTAGATTTGTTTTTGGGCGGTTAACCGTCAGAACAAAAGTATAAATTAATTGCTAACTGTACTGTAGCTACAGTATGTTTTCTTTTAGCGTTTGCAGTCATTGCAGCCCCAGTTGTCCGCTCTGACTAACGCAGCTTTTGGAAAGAACCTGTCTGTTATGCTGCTCATTTTGCTGCTTCGTTTATATCATGCCGTCTCCTGCAGCCTGCATCCATTAGGTTAATAATCTCCTACATGTGTTCCCTGTTCACAGTTTATGATCGTCGTTGAGTCTAAGCACAGCTCACCCACTCTCCAACCTGGATGCTTTATGCTCCAAAAGTGTCTAAAAAAGGGCAAGAGGGAAACAGGCTCAGTCAGTGAAGCACTCACATTCAGTAAGCTGCCCAGAGGCACATATATAAAAATGTATGTATAGGGGCATTGCATGAGCTTGGTGGATGAATCACATAGTAATTTTAGGCATTGGTCTGTCTACATAAAACATTCTGTCCTCATTTAAAGCATACATTTTTGCTTCCCATCTAATGTGAGTTAACTCCATGTTTATGGATTACATAAAAATCCTGATAAAAGTGTGGACTACAGTATGTATAAATAGCATTATTTGTGCTATCCAACTCAATCAATCAGAGTTATGTTTTTCAGTCTTGGTTATATGCCTATGAAGCACTTTAATATTACATATATTAAAGTATATACTTTGTGTTTATCCTTCAGTTTATGTAACTGTGTGAATGCTGTAGGCATTTCGACTAATGAGATCCTGTTTCTCTTTACTCAGAATCTTTATTATTCTTCTAGTTGCTCTTTTTGTCCTTCACATCTCTTTCACATCTATACTTTGTGCTATTTCAAGATCTACAGTATTCTACTTTCTCTCCTGTTTTTTACAGGAAAATATTTTAGTTTTGCTTTATTTTAAAGGTTACGAAATATTAAGCTATTGATGCGTTGTTGTTCTTGTTTGGTTTTTTTAGGCCGTTGCTACAGAACATTTAAACTCTTCCTCAAAAAGTACGGGTCTCTTTTACAGAAGTTAGGGAAGAAATTTATATAAAATAATATCCAACAGATGCCAGGAGCACATTATTATTAGATGCTAGCTGCGCTTAAAATATAAGATGGAAAAGAGATGGAAAGAGCTGGGGGTACTCCAATTCTAACTTAAGGTAACTTGTTTAAAATACAGCAGAAAGTAATCAAAGGAAGTAAAAGAGAACAAGTAGTTACAAACATTATGGTTTTGAAACAAAGGGTTAAATCAAATCCAACAGGTAGACATGAATGTGGCATGAAAACAGCAGATGTAGTAATTCAATGTAAGAAATATAGTGTGAGTAGAGCAAGCTAAAACAAAGTTTGTTTCCGTTTATTTCTGTATACATTTTTTAGAGATATTTTTATTCTATTTTTGTTTTGCACGGCACTAAAAGGAGCGGTCTTCCAATCTCATTGTACAGTGTGTATAATCACAATAAAAGGCATTCTATTCTATTCTATTCTATTCTATAACAAGAGTTAAGGAGATAAGGTGTGGCAACACTGAGGATTAAAACTATAGCTAAACACGAATAGATTAAAAAAAAGGATCTATTAATTTTCTAAAGATAAATGATTTATATAAAGAATATAGTGTGATTTGGTAAGGCAGGTACTCTTGCCATCACTGAAGTTCATCATTTTCTTTCTCTTCCCAGAAAGTAACAAAAATTAGGGTCCACATGAGGATTTTTGATAAAACAAAAAACAGGAAAGAGATGAAATAGTAAAAAAAAAAAAAAACATTCAAAGGACTTTTTCGTTTTTAAAGCACTTAATGTCTCACTCCAAGTTAAAAAATTTGGAGAAACTTCCTCCAAAAATGTAATCAGAAGTGCAATAGCAATCATAAGTAGCAACACGATTGGTTTGTTCGTAGCTGTTAAAGCTGCCATATTGAGGAAAAGATGACAAATAGCACTCTAAACTTGTGCATTAGTATGGATGCCACATTATATTTGCCTGTTTTTATTTTTACTTTGGACTGTCCAGCACTGTGACACTCATAATTTTTGTAATGCCAATGTAAAGCCTAACTGATTCCCTTTCGAAGCAATTCTCAACTTGACATGCATAAAACCTCCACAAATGTTCTGGACATGGGCTAGAGTGAAGATATAAAGACAGTGAGTACAAGGCAACAACCTAGTAATCTGCGTCTTCACCTGTAAAAATGAAAACAACAGCAGCAACAACAAAACTCACAAAGGAAACCATAGCCACAAATCCTTTGTCTTTTAAATTATGCCATACAAACATTTTTGTGCAAACATTGAGTATATATTATGTTAACGCTGTTTGTGTAAAAATGTTAATGGACCCAAAATAAGTTATACGCTGTACTAGAATTGTATGAAAATGTCTTTAATATGGCCCTTTGTTTTGATCGTTGAGTCTGGAAATTCCATAACTTTCAGGCTACATTTGAAAGCATGGGTCATGAACGTAGTAGGGCCCAAAATGAGTTGTGGGAATTTTACTGGCATAAGCTTCTCATAGACTGAAATAGTCACAAACGGTAATGCAAAACATCCATTGCTTGTTTTTGGCTTGAACAAAACGGTGTAAGTGTTTGTGTGACTGTGGGAGCGCTGTCATACAAGAGCATCGATCTTAATACCATATGAGTTTCGTTGTGCGTATGTGCGTATGTGTGTGTGTGTGTGTGTGTGTGTGTGTGTGTGTGTTGATGATTCTGGAATAAAAATTCAATCATATATTTAAAGAGCAACTTTAATTATGGATGTATGTAAAGAAAACCCTATTATTAGAATTATCAAGCACCTGAACGCGTTGAGTGTCAGACCCGTCAACATAATTCAGTTTAAAATAGCTGCTGGTGTTATTGTTAATTAAAGTTGGCAAATTCGGATTTGTATGGTTTTAATCCCTCAGCTTTATTAAGGCATGGTGTTTTAATGTTTAATAATCAAACACTGACCTTCTTTCTTTGTCTTTGTATAATTTTTGATTTTTGCCGCATTGACAAAGATCATGTCCACGAGTCTGAAAGGGGACACAGACACATAAATTGATGAAAGAAAAGGTGGAGGAAGGCAGACTGTGTTTTCATTTCTCATTTTTCTACTCCCACTCACTTGAAAAAGGTTAAGATTAGTGACATTTATACAAGAATAAAACTATGATATAAGAATAGGTTGATACGAAAACAAAATAATAAACAAATTTGGTAAAGGATAGATCCATCATTGTTGATTTCACCTCAAACTGAACAAAAAAACCAAGACAGCAAGATCACCTCAATTTTTTTATTTATGACAGATGACAAATATGCAACTCACATTTCTCTTTGAAAAGATGCCCTGTTTTAGAGCGCATGTCTTGCAAAATTATGTTTTACACTTTTTGCTCCTGAATCTGCCAGTTACCACAGCACACCTTTGAGTCTACGTAGTTTGGCAGGCGTTCATAATGTTATGCCACACCTGCTGTTAAGGATGTTAAACTGGGTCTTTGATTCGTGTAAGGGACAAAAAATTGGGAGGACAATCAAAAACATGCAGAGACTTGCAGAGGTGTCTATTGAGCCGCTTTACAAATTGTTCATGGCAGTGGTGCCACACTGTCCTCCAGTAGCACGCGGGTGCTTGTGCAGCGCCACCAGACACACGCTGTAGGGGAGGCTCGAGGGTGCTACATCCAACTGTCTGTCTCTAGGCTGAAGCTGATCTCATGAGGGCCAAAGACCATGTGCGTGTGTGCGTGGGCTGGGGTTAGACTGGCGATTTGATGTTTATAGAAGCTGCCGGAAATCATGAATTAAGCACCATATTAGATAAAAACCCACATCTCAGAAACCATCCTTCATTCAATTAAAAAAAGCTGTACTTTACAGACATGAGAGAACATAGTGGGTATGAGGTAGCCATAATAAAAGCAAGTGGTTTTAGGCAATCAAAAGTTCACCAGTGCGCTGTAGGATTTCCCCCTACTTGTCTCCAGTCAATTGGAGATAATTATAGTGATCTGTCATGTTTCACAAGAAAGTGGATTTCAGTAAAAACTGGAAAATGAGTACATTCACAAACATATTCGTGAAAAACAAGCTTCGCTCGGAACTGGTGAAACCTTTATATCTTCCAGTGAACCATGTTTGTAATCTTTGTTGTATATTTGAATCACCAATTTTCAGTCTACAAGATCAGGCAAGAAACTATTTCTGAATGAATATCACTCATGGAAATCCCAATTAGGTTAGGCGCATCAGTGGAAAAAAACCTGTCAAATTAGAAGATAATCTCCTGATGAACAAAAACTGAAAATCTTGGTGAGGCTGGTAAGATACAACCACAGAGCACGAACAACATACTTATAGTTAGTGCTTGAAAGACATCTCAGAAAACAGCAGGAAAGAAAAAAGTAATTTGAAAGGGATTTGTTATTTTGACCGTTTCTTCTTTTGAGTCATTAACATAATGTAGTTACAGCAAAATACAATTTGTAATGATTTCCTGCATTAGTTCAGCATTTAGCAAACCCAATACGTGTTTACATCGCTGATGTTATTTGTACATTATTACGCCACAGTATTTATGTTGACCTTTTGCCCTCACCATAAAATATTTTATTCTTTGTTTTATTCTGTTTGCCCCCTTTTTTTATCCTGTGACTGCTGTCGTTTAAAAAAAAAAAAAATCCCTGCCATCGTTCAATAAGGGATATTTCTATTCCATTCTATTCATCTAGTTTTGTTCATGCACATCATAGTAACAATTTCCCCATTAATTTAGAGAGACTTTAAATCCTTCTGGATATGCATCAGTTTTTGTTTTTTTTACGATTTTTTTGCTGTCCTATAACATTATCATTTCCCAACATCATGTCTGTCAAAACGAGTTCTACTTACATTATTTAGTCATACACAAGCCTCCAGTATGATATTACAGTTTACATGAAGCCAGACCAGGTGTAGCTATACAAAGAGAAGCACTCTGAGGAAAATAAAGTTAAAATGGATCTACAGTAGATGTGACATGCAAGTAGAGGACGGAGGAAAAGGTCAGATTGTCCTCCAGAAGCCCAGGTTTTCACTGGTGATATTGTTTTACAGTTATGACCAGCTTTACCCAATAGGTGTTTGTAGTAAAAACAAGTTTGTACTTTGCTTTCCCACAATATAGTGAAAGGAGGAAAACTGGAAAACAACTTCTGTAGTTACCTCACTTACTGTATCTGTGTACTTCAATTAGCTATGCAAAAGTTCATAGTGGTATCTTAAGGATTTTCTGGTGGTATCTCTAAAATTTGACTATATTGCTCCTAAACACTATATTAGGAGTTCTAATTCTGATTACATTGTTACTTTCGATGACAGAAACCTTCCTTGGAGCAACAAACGATTCATTTTAAGCAAATGACAGATTTTTTGCAGGTTATGAAGTAGGTTTTGCTGTTTGTACTAATTGTCTTTAGAAATGTATTAGCTGTTGTTGGAAAGCTATTAGTAATCTAAGAGATGCACCAAAGCCATTAAGAATAACAATAATTAATACCTTCTTACTTTTTCCTTAACACTTACGTCTATTGTTCAGTAAGACACAAAACAAGGATTGGATTTTTCATCTAACAAACTCTATTGCATCACAAATAAAAGCAATCAAAACCATTTCTCCTTTAATACCTAATAATACCAATATAATTTGATCTCCACTCTCCCCAGTGCTCTGAGTTTGCACATTTAAAGAGAGGCAAAGTAATTCACAGCTTTCCTCACATCTAATTTCATAGTCAATATATTTCAAACAGATGAATCATAAAAAGTGAATGTTTCACAGCTTTTAACAACTCTGTGGGCACATATGAAGACAATGGTGATGATTGTATTAGAAACCAGGATGCAGGAGTAAAACCTGAAAAACATGAACCAGGAGATTCAATTTTGAGACTTTGAACCCAGGGCAGGAAACTGGGTCTCTACTGTTTGAGATTTGGTCATGAAGTAGCTGCATGCCAGTGTGAGCCAGATAACCGTTTGTCATCCCTTATCTTTAAAATCGTGTTCATACCTTATTCAGTGCCACCATCCTTCCTGTTATCAGCCCTGAGATCAAAGCTCACAGAGGTGAAATATCACTAATGTTGCAGCATTACTTTTCATGGCTTGTTCTATTAGAAAAAGTATCTGGAATAACCCATCAGTTATTACGAATCAAAGCTTGTCTTGATTTAAAAATGACTTGCAGTCTTTGGTTATTGTCTGTTTTAGAAGGACTGTTTCTGACTTCTCATTTTAAAGTGCCTCGAGAGACTGGTTCAGACCCACATCAAAGCCAACGTCAGCGTCACCGTTGATCCACACCAGTAAGCATACAGAAATAATCGATCCACAGAGGACGCCATTTCCTCCGTGGTCCACACTGCCCTCACCCACCTGGTGCAGAAGGATTCATATGTTCGTATGCTGTTTGTGGACTTCACATCTGCCTTCAACACCATGATTCCTCAGACTCTGATTAACAAACTCTCCTCACTTGGACTGAGCTCTTCCATCTCCACCCGGGTCCTGGACTTCCTGACCAACAGGCCGCAGTCTGTGAGGATTCACAACATCTCCTCCCCCACCATTACCCTCAGCACTGGCTCCCCTCAGGGCTGTGTGCTGAGCCCCCTCCTGTTCACATTGCTCACATATGACTGCTCACCTATCTATCCAGGCTGTCATATTGTGAAGTTTGCGGACAACACAGCAGTGGTTGGATGCATCACAAACAGTGATGAGTCCAGCTACAGGCAGGAGGTGGAACACCTGGAGGGCTGGTGCAGAGATAACAACCTCTGCATTAATGTAAAGAAAACCAAGTAGATGATTGTGGACTTCAGAAGGGGCAAGCATGCCCACCTCCCTGTGCACATGGGAGGATCTGCGGTGGAAGTGGTCAACAGCTACAGGTACTTGGGTGTACACCTGAGGAACAACCTCACCTGGAGCAACAACACTTCCATTCTGGTCAGGAAGGCGCACCAGCGGCTCTACTTCCTCAGGAGGTTGAGGAGAGCTGGACTCGGGAGCTCAGTCCTCATCTCCTTCTACAGATGTGTGGTGGAGAGCCTCTTGTGCTCCAGCATCAACGTGTGGCATGGAAGCTGCTCTGCTGCAGACAGGAAATCTCTGCAGAGGGTGGTGAAGGCTGCACAGAGGACTGTTGGAGTCAGCCTCCACAGCACCACAGACATTTACACCTCCAGATGCAGGAAGAGGGCCTCCAGCATCATGAAGGATCCCACCCACCCAGCACACTCACTTTTTGTCCCGCTCCCTTCAGGCAGGAGGCTGCGGAGCATCAAGTGTAAAACCACCAGACTGAGAAACAGCTTCATTCCTGCAGCTGTGAGACTCTCAAACACACTCAATTACAAATGAAAAACACTTTCTCATTTAACCGGCACTGATCACTTCAATATCAAACTTTAAAATCTCACTTTAAAATGTCACTTAATATGTCACTTGCACTCCGAATTTTCATTACTGCTATGTCCGAAGTCCGATATTGTAGATTCTGTGTCAATATTGTAGATTCTGTGTAGTCAAATCCTATTTCTCGTATAGTTCTTTATATTTTATTATATTATTTAAAATTGCTCTCAGGGTGTAAACTGGACCGTGGGATTAGAATTTCGTCCCACCTCATGTACCACATGTGATGTGATGACAAATAAAATTCCTTGATTCCTTAAACGGTTTCATACAAGGAAGCATTAATATAAAATTAGATAATTAGTCCCTTAAGTTGGTGTTAGATATTAATGTTTAACAGCAGCATACAAGTCTCTCAGCAGTGTGTGAAAGAATATGTGATGTTATTCCACAGCGTTGATGCTGGGAAAATACAGTTAACATGTGCAGTTTGTTGGTGACAAATTTCAACTGCCTCTCTCTTCTCAGCACATACTCGATGGAAGTAAGTGTGATAACAGTAAATTAGCGGACAAATCACAGAGAAAAAAACATTTTGAAACTGTCATTAAATCTGCCAGTGGAACAGCTTTAAAGTTGTTTTGCAGAGAAGTTCAATCCTCTCTGCTCCTTTGCACTCTGATTACGAATTTTTTAATGTTTTTATTCCGCGCAGATCTCCAGGGAACCGTCCTTTATTGTTTTGCCTCTCAAACTTGGCTTTTAAACCTTTAGTCCAACACAGACCACCCTACCACAGATATTAGCTTTTATCATGGCAGAAAAACCAAACATTAATTATTAACGAATGCTCTTCAACAGCACATGTGCTGTGTGGCACAGATTTGACCATTTACAATAAAAGATTTCAGTAGCACTCTCCTAATATTATACCACACGACTGCACTTTCCCCTCTTAATGGCTCTTTTCAGACAGAGAGAAAATACATGAATTTAATGAGCGCTGTACTGCACTTTTTCCACACTCCTCATAAGTGCATCTGTCTTGAGGATGTGGTATTGAGCAGCCTGGATCACTGTTGCACAGTCATAAGTTGCAAAGCTCAAGCTGCAAATACCAAGTGGGCATAGAGTATGCCTGTACTGTAAATCTGCAATTGTAGATTATGTTCTTTTCCTGTAAAGGACTTCACCCTGCAAAGTAAACTCTTGGTACAAGCAAAAGTGCACGGGCAAATTATTGAGTTCCCTTTGGGAGTAATAAAATAATTACTGAACTGAATTAAAGTTCAGACATGACCGCATGTCATGAAGTCACTAGAGCGGCTCGTTCTGAAGCACCTGCGTAACATCGTCGGACCTTCACTGGACCCCCTGCAGTTCGCGTACCAGCCCCGGATGGGAGTGGAAGACGCCATCATCTACCTGCTGCACCGAGTCTACTCGCACCTGGAGGAGGCAAGCAGCAAGGTGAGAGTCATGTTCTTTGACTTCTCTAGTGCGTTTTGACACCATCCGACCAGCTCTCCTCAGCAACAAACTCCTAGACATGCGGGTGGACGCTCCTCTGGTGGCCTGGATCAACAACTACCTAACAGGCCGCCCACAGTATGTAAGACTGCAACACACCACATCAGACATCATAAGGAGCATTAAGGGGGTCCCACAGGGGACAGTACTGTCTCCGTTCCTGTTCACGCTCTACACCTCTGATTTCAGGTTTTGCTCACAGTACTGCCACCTGCAGAAGTTCTCAGACGACTCTGCCATCGTGGGCTGCATCAGCAGGGACCAGGAGGCCGAGTACAGGAGTGTGGTGGACAGGTTCGTGGAGTGGTGTGGGCTGAACCATCTGCAGCTTAACGTCGTGAAAACAAAGGAGCTGGTGGTGGACTTCAGGAAACAGCGGAACCGCCCAGACCCCGTCATCATCAACGGCTCAGCTGTGGACATAGTGGAGGACTACAAATACCCGGGTGTCCACATAGACAATAAACTGGACTGGTCAAAGAACCCACACACTGTCTACAAAAAAGGTCAGAGCAGACTGTACTTCCTCAGGAGGCTCAGATCTTTTAACGTCTGCAGGACCATGCTGCAGATGTTCTACCACTCTGTGGTCGCCAGCGCCATCTTCTACGCTGTCGCCTGCTGGGGCAGCCGGCTGAGGAAGGCTGACACCAATAGACTCAACAAGCTCATCAGGAGAGCTGGCTCTGTCCTGGGACTGGAACTGGAGTCTGTGGTGGAGGTGTCAGAGAGGAGGATGCTGAGGAAGCTGCTCAGCATCAAGGACAACACCTCCCACCCACTACATGCCACGCTAACGGCCTGTCAGAGCACCTTCAGCCGGAGACTGAGACCACCGAGAGTCACACCAGAACGCCACAGGAGGTCTTTCTTACATGTGGCAATCAAACTGTACAATTCCTCTTCCATCTGCAGGAGGGATAAATAGTAGTGTAGTTATTGTTATATGTTGATTGGGCACTGTACTGTGTTGTATGTGAGATGAGTGTGTCGTGTTTACTGTTATTTGATACTCTGTAACCCTGGCAAAACAATTTCCTTCGGGATCAATAAAGTCTATCTTATTTTATCTTATCTTATCTTAAAGTAATCCAATAGAAATATTTTGATCAGATACTCAAGAAAACGGATCCATTCAATGACCTGATTGAGTATTTTTATACCAGCAAAAAACACAAGTTTGATCTTATTTCTAAGTATTTTTTAATTTTTTTAATTTTTTGAAATATAAATCTTTTATTGGTGAATTATTACATTCAATTAAAAAAGAGTCAGATTACAGTATGATCAGAGTGCATTAAAAATACATTTAATGTACACGTGTCTCATTAAATAATATGTAAACAAAAAATGCCTATAATTGCAAACAAGTTATAAATTCCTCAGACAGCAGGATATTGACATATTGAGAACCTCATTGAAAACCTCATTTCGAGGTCCAACATATTATTATTATATAGGATTTTATTGTTAAACTGAACCAATCAAGGAATCAAGGAATCAAGGAATTTTATTTATCATCACATCACATGTGGTACATGAGGTGGGATGAACTTTTTATCCCACGGTCCAGTTTACACCCTGAGAGCAGTTTTAAAATAGCTACAAAATAAGAATAATATAATAAAATATAAAGAAATGTAAGAGAATAAGATTGTGACTACACAAAATCTACATTACTACTTACTACTTCGGACATAGCAGCAATGAAAATTCGGAGTGCAAAATTTGCTGTAGCAGCATGGATGGTTAATAAAGTGACATATTAAAGTGACATATTAAAGTGTGATATTAAAGTTAACAGTGCGGGTTAAATGAGAAAGTGTTTTTTCATTTGTAATTGTCCTTGCATGTGTTTGAGAGTCTCACAGCTTCAGGAATGAAGCTGTTTCTTAGTCTGGTGGTTTTACACTTGCTGCTCCGCAGCCTCCTGCCTGAAGGGAGCAGAACAAAAAGTGAGTGTGCTGGGTGTGTGGGGTCCTTCTTGATGCCGGAGGTCCTCATCCTGCATCTGGAGGTGTAAATGTCTGTGGTGCTGGGGAGGCTGACTCCAGCAGTCCTCTGTGCAGCCTTCACCACTCTCTGGAGGGCTTTCCTGTCTGCAACAGAGCAACTTGCATGCCACACATTGATGCTGGAGCACAAGACGCTCTCCACCACACATCTGTAGAAGGAGGTGAGGACTGAGCTCCCGAGTCCAGCTCTTCTCAACCTCCTGAGGAAGTAGAGCCGCTGGTGCACCTTCCTGACCAGAGTGGAAGTGTTGTTGCTCCAGGTGAGGCTTTTACTCAGGTGCACACCCAAGTACCTGTAGCTGTTGACCACTTCCACCGCAGATCCTCCCATGTGCACAGGGAGGTGGGCATGCTTGCCTCTTCTGAAGTCCACAATCATCTCCTTGGTTTTCTTTACATTAATGCAGAGGTTGTTATCTCTACACCAGCCCTCCAGGTGTTCCACCTCCTGCCTGTAGCTGGACTCATCACGGTTTGTGATGCATCCAACCACTGCTGTGTCGTCCGCAAACTTCACAATATGACAGCCTAGATGGATAGGCGAGCAGTCATATGTGAGCAATGTGAACAGGAGGGGGCTCAACAATCAGGCCTGAGGGGAGCCAGTGCTGAAGGTAATGATAGGGGAGGAGATGTTGTGAATCCTCACAGACTGCGGCCTGTTGGTCGGGAAGTCCAGGACCCAGTTTCAGATGGAAGAGCTGTTGCCTTAAGTTGCTGAGTAGAAAACATTAACTCCCTGTACAGAGATATTTTTGTAACGACCAAATACATCTATTAAAATAAATAAATATAAGATATTTATCCAATAAAGAATGGAAAAAACACCTTTATGTTAGGGCCAACCTAAATAAGAGTGTCAATGATTTTGATAACACATTATTTTAGAGTGCACAGAGATCTGGCGATAGAAGTTTAACCTCCTTTTGCTCTGTTTAATCAACACATGGTCTGACTTAGGATTCATATCAGTTGCGCAAACGAGAATTGCTGAAAATGTTATAAAAAGCGACATATTGTATTATAGAAGGATATTTAGTATTATCTGTGAAAAACTTTGCCCCACAAATTTCAACGTTTAATTTAAAATCTTACACTGGTGAAAATTAACTACTTCTGTCATTTTAACACCTCATAATTTATCTGCTCTTAGCTTTGATCAGGTTCTGCTGCTGGAATTTCTCTAAACGGCACAATAGTGTAAGATGGGCCTTTTGCATCCTTATCAGATTACCAAATGATGTCCCAAGCTGTCTGCTTTCAATAATAACCCTTTACAGTTTTGGCCTGTAAAAGGAGATAATATAAAACCTCTTCCGCTTGGCAACACTTAACAAAACTAGACAACAGTCCTGGGTGATTTATACACTATTCTTGCTGTTAGAAAAATCCCACTTTTACATCCAAGACGTTTGTTCGCCAACTTAAGATCCAACAAAATTTTTCACTTCTCCTTATGAAAATGACTTAACTGCGGTTCTTTATAACAAACTCCGATGTTGCTCTTTGCTGTTAATTTTTCTCTGTAAAATGTTTGTGCATTGCAGACAGTGACTTCAAAATTCTAATAAAAAAGATTAAAGGACAAATAAGGATGAAAGTTTCTAATAATTTTCCTCCAAATTGATGGTTGCTGAAGTTTTGCAGCAGGAATTCCTTTTCCATTTTTTGTGCTTGTGAAGTTTTGCATTATTCCTGCAAACACTAACCAGAAAACTGGTCATTTGAAGTATAAAATCCTTTTTATTTTATTTTTTACTATAAACTTCTCATTATGGGAAATTTTTTATTTGTCGCCCCTTTGACAGAAAATTGAAGGTTACCCAAGCTTTAACAGTAGTTCTGATTTAAACCCTGTGGTTCCCCTCTCGGCTCCACCTGCTCTGCTTCTTTGCAGAGAAATCAGGCTCATGTCATGCAGCTGTGCATCTCCCTTTAAATACAGCACTTTGACAAGATGGTTCCAAATTTCTGAAAGCTTATAGTTAGAAGATGTCCAGCATTCCTTGTCTGGCTTTCTTATTTTTGACCATGTTTTCACTTCACTTCACTTCACTTCACAGATTTTCTTTTTCATCTAAACTTTATCAATTACCTCACAAAGCTTTTGTTTCTGAAAATTGACCCTGCATCTGCCTCTGAACTCCTGCTTCTTTCCTCACCATTGGATCCACCAGCTTAAATTGGCCTTCCTGAGCCTAACCTGGTTTCCGTATCTTGACCCCTGATTAAACTCTGTCTGCTTCTATGGTTCTGACCCATTTGTCGTCCCTTGACCTTCGACTGCTGTCACATTCATTGGGTAACAACTTCAAAGCTTTCCAACTTTGCTGTCCACCTTTGTTATTCTTTCTCTTCAGTTTCAAATGTTCTCTCCCAAAGCAGTTTATTTGCACAATATTCTCATCCCATTCTAGCCAAGCTTTGCCCTTCCCCATGTACTGTTTAAAATAAACTTACCTCTCAATCATTTCACAACGTCTGGCAATATGTTTTGACCTCCTGTCACCAATCAATACAAAAGCAATGTTCTGTAGAAGCGGGTTCTTTTAGGGTGGTGTGAGAGACAGTGACACCAAATAAAATTGAAATAATAATAATGATAATAATAAAAACTATGTAGAATATACAAAAAGATGTATTTAGCCATAAACATATTCACTTGTATACATGGGCTAAGATGCTTCCAGTGACGTTCTACAACTGCTGCTATAAACTCTTTTTTTCAGTATCCTGTCCATCTAATTTAGTTTTCTGTCTTTTCGAACCCCCAGTCGGCCGTTGCGTATGGCTGCTTGAGCGTGGTTCTTCTGGAGGTTTCTTCCTGTTAAAGGGGAGATTTTCCTCTCCACTGTGGCTACATGCATGCTCAGTATGAGGGATTGCTGTAAAGTCAACGACAACACAAGCCATTGTTTTGGTCTGCTGATTCCAGAGGAGTAAAAGCTGCAAGTCAATGACTCGATGCAATCTGCTGGGGTTCCTTAGATTGGAAACTTTTTCAAACTGATATGTTTATGATGTATCTTTGATTTTAATTGAGTTTCTTGTAAAGTGCCTTGAGACGACATCTGGTGTAAATTGGCGCTATATAAATAAACTGATTCTTGATTCTTGATTCTATTTCTATTGTTTCTCTATTATCTGGTGGATATTTGTTATTATGTTTGACCTTTGTCCCTATCTCCATTCTATTCTGTTTTGGTAAAACTTCTGGTTTTTGCATGTGTATTTTGTATTATATCTGCTGGAGGGAATAGGCTACTTGCTGCTGATGCCACATCTGTCTGGAAACTTGTCATTAGCTGCAGAGGATTTAGGAAGCTGTGAGACGACCTCTCAGTGTCTGAAGATCAATCTTCTATTGGTAAAGTGGACTCTACCTGTTCTCTGTCTTAAAGTATTGTACCTTCATTTTGGTAAGAGATTTTTTTTTTCTGTCTGTTACCTTGTTCCAGTTCCTTTCTTGTCACCAAAGACCTGATCCTTTAAAAGAACCTCTCGAATCAGATCTCTTCCGGATATTCATCCACTCTACAGCTCTGTTGTCCTCAGTTTCAATCTGCCTGCCTCTCTCCTACACTCTCTGTTCAAGAACCACAAGGAACTCACAAACCATCTGCTGCAATTCTGTTTACTGATGATGCTGAATGTTTTTTTTACAACAATGTTGAATTATCTGTAAATTGGTGAGGAAAAAAAGTTTTATCTCTTGTTTATTGTCTATTATTAGTTATTATTAAGAAATCTCATCAGGTTTACTGTTACTGTGTTAAATTCAGTCACACTTTCCAAGTTAATAATCATAAATCCTAAGCCTGGTTGCTGAATTGGACCAGCATCTATGATAAGCAGAAAAAAAACATGTTTTTTTTGTGTTGACAGAGCAACTCCTCTGCACCACCAACACACATAAAAACTGACAGTCTAGACAGTTTAGATTATTGTTGCTGTCAGTGATTCAACGGTAGCCACAATATCATTGTATAACCATCCCACACAGATTCCTACAATAGGAACGTCAGCGTATATTGGAAAATCCATCTATTTTGAGATCTTACAAAGCTGAACAAACAGTCTTCAAACATTTAAATAAAGGCAAACTAAGTCAACGAAGTCAGAAACAATGGCAAAGGGTTGAAAAGACATCACATGGTGCTTGCAGTTGGTAAAAAGGGCTGAATTATTTGAGACTATAATTAATCTAAAGAGAAGATGTCATTGTGATGATCACATGGATGTCTCAAACGCAGCTTTAACAGTCAAAGTTACCATGTGGAAAGCGTTATTTAAGATCATAACTGTAAGTGATCGAGTAGCTTCAAATGCCTTCCTGTGTGACAGATATGAATCTCAGAGAACAAAATAAACTTGGGTGCAGTTGTTGAAATAATTAGAGATATGGTCTCATTTTTTAAAAACCCTTAAATCGATCGTTCTTTTAGGAACTATTCAGTATGTAATTTCTACCTTTCGGTTCCCTCGAAGTATGGAGCAACGTAAGGTGTAACCTATCAGGAATTATACCAGGAAAATATTTTATTCGTACTGTCATCACTAACTTAGAACGATGCCATTTTTAGAAAGGACTATGGAGACAAAGCTTAATGTAGCGGAAAATATTATGCTGTGGACCTTAATGCCAAAGGTCATTTTGACCTTGTTAGAGAAGGTTGGAAACTTTTTCAAATTGATTTGTTATGATGTATCTTTGATTTTAATTGATTTTCTGTGAAGTGCCTTGAGACGACACCTGTTGTAAATTGGCGCCATATAAATAAACTGATTCTTTATTCTTGATTCTAGAAGAACGTATAATTAAGTTTAAAATACAGCACAAAGATGAATAAAAATCAAATAAAAGAAAAACCTTTTGACAACTGTCAGTGAACTGAAAATGACTCACCGCATGATGCTTCACTGGGATGTCGATCCTAAACACATAGCCAATAATGCAGAAGTGCAGTTAACCACACTCAAAGTGTTCCTCAAAGGCAATCTAAGCCAACAAAGCCAAATCCTGCTACACATCTGTCAGGTGACTGAAGAGAATAGAGCAACCATAAAGGACCCAGGACTTTTTCTCTCATGATTTAAGTGTTATTAAAACTTAGGAGAAGCCTTAGCACTGTCTTTTTGGCATACTAATGGCACCTAACCTCACAGGGGTGAGACAATAGTGCCACCAATGATTTTGCTAAAACAAGTTCTTATATAAGTTGGTACTTATTCCTATCAAATACAAATTAACGGTTCATTTTTTAAGTGCATTTCTGTGTTTGATGATGCCTCTGCAATAAAAGCTAAATCAATTTGTGGCACATCCATTTAGGCTATACACTAAAGATTTAAACATGCATCTCGGCAGACATTTTGACGTTAACAAACAGGGCAAACAACGAAAATCCTATTAAGGATGAGCAAGGGGAGTTGCAACCCAATCGACTGCATTCCCAGACATTATGGCCGAGCCTTTTCTTGTCTATTAATTCTGCCTTTATAACCAACCCAATTTATCTCACTTATTTTAAAAAGAGTTTTACATATCTGGATGTTCACAACCACCATTTACCTAATGTTGGGTATTGAAAACCGCTCAGCAAAGAAATGTTTGTTTCAAACTAGCACATGGGTTTTTACCTTGACTTATCCGTATTAAGTTTTAACAGACAAACGCAACAACAACCACAGTTCCAACATATTAAATCCTTCCTTTTTTCAGAAGAGTGGAGATACCCCATAAATCCTTTGCATTTAGTATTATTTTCTTTTACTGCTCTACTATTAGTTATACCCCAGATGTACCAGAACCAACTCCCTCCAAGTTGTTACACTGTTGTCTTTTAAGTCCACTGAATATTGTCTTAGACCTGAGGATCATTAAGTTATTTATTTATTTATAGTTTTTTTTCGTTTGTGAAATGTGCCTCTGTTTAGTGTTTAGTTTGCATTGGTTTTGGGCTTTTCTCTAACTCTCCCATGGATGCCATTTTCATGTCTCACTCATATTGCTGTATTATATACAATGCCCTATAGGGAAAACAAGAGAGGCCTGCAGGGATTTAATTGTTTTTCTGGGTTCTCTTGACCTACTGGTGAGTTGTCGATGTGAAACCTCTTATCCATCTTTTCGTCCAAATATACAGAAGATATAACTTTGGGACTCTTTCCTACATGATAGAATTAATTGACTTTTTTTTTTGTTGCTTTTTTAGCTTGTTGATTTTATCTAAAGTAGTAAAAGTTTTAGATAGCTTTCCCATCCCAGTTCAAGGAATATAAAACCTTTCAATAATAAAGGGTCTACTTGGTTTATACTTCCTATTGTTATATAGGTGGGCTTTTGAAACATTTTTTCTACACCCTCCTGCCTTACCTAATCATAACCTGCAATAAATGTTCAAAATGATGTTTCCCACATCTGAATTTGAAATTGTTATTGAAATTGAAGAAAAATATTACTATGGCTATAATTACAAGTTGTCTGCAATCCAGCAACAAGAGGCCAGCAGAAATCTGCTCACAGCTGAGCGTGGGCAGATGAAATGCTCCAAACCAGAAGCAAGGGTTTCGGTGGTGTATTCCTGAAGCAAAGGGGCTTAGTTTTGAGAGCCGCATCTTTATTGACTTCCCAGACATGCCTCAGAAAAGCCTCATACATCCAACCCACACACCACTGGAAACCTGCTTAGCTGTGTGAGCAGCGGACTTCACACACGGGTATAATTTCAGTATAGACTTGTTGATTTATTTACCACTTTTTTATAAGCATGTTATTAAAATGCAAAACTGTTTGATAAAGCAAGGAAATCCTTTTTGATTAGTTTTTTTTTTTTTACTTAAGTAGATGAAAAGAAAAAGGTTGGTGGTGAAATTTTACAGCACTGCCAATGTGGGAATGTACTAATCTTCTCAGTAGAGCTGCTGACTTGGGGTAGAATTATAAGTATTTAGAAACTACAAGCCTGTTGTAATAAAGATGCAATGTCATTAAAAAAGTATTTCTTTCTGTCCTCACATTCAAAATTAGGTGTGTTAGGAAATTAAATAAGAGCGGTTAAAATGATTTTAACGCAAATAAATTGAAATGCTCAAAAAATTATAGTCGACAGGAATAACAACACATTTTCTCTAGAAGATCAAATCCCGCAGACGGCACTTTTTGTGTTTTAAGTCGGGGACCCTGAATACACTCACATGTCACTTGCTTGACAGCTGGAAAAAAACAACTTTTTGCCTGAGGTCAATAACATGTCAGCATAGCACTCTAAACAAACAGGCAACACAAACTGGCTGTGGGTCATACAGAGCTGGGTTTCTACATATATCCTTATCAAAAATCAGGGCAAAATACATTTTATGGCACAAGGATTTACATCAAATAAATTCATTTTAAATGGTAACAATATACTATGAATTTATATCTTCAGCTTGTCATTATGGCAAAAAAAAATTAACATTCTACCTTTCTCAGTTATAAGGATAAAAATATATCACTCTTTGTGATCTTAGTCTGAGTCTAAATAAAATGTTAAGGTATTCTGTTGCAAAACAACAAACTACAAGTAACACTGTCCATCAGCTTAAAAGGGAAATAATGACACATGTTGAAGTTCCCTTTGTCCTACAAATGGTTACAAACAAATAAGAGTAGGCAAAAATTACAGATGTTCCACATATGTATAAAAAACTTGCTTTAAATGGGAGCCGCCTTAGTTTGACACAAAGGCAGTAGCTGATTGGAGTTCATCCCTCTCTAGAAATCTAGAAAGTAAGTTTAAGTCATTCTAGGCATTGTTTAGGAGAATCCACATACTTTGATAAAACAGTTGATTAGATTAAAAACAAAACAATAAAAAAGATAAAAAAGTGCACAAAATGAGAAGTTGTTATGCTAAAATTATGTGGAAAAACCTTAAAATGCAAAGCGAAACCCATAAGGATATGGAACACCACCAAAAGTATCATAACAATAGATGGAGGAATAACCAAATTTCATTATCCTTCTGTCAGATTTTAGAGGAAATAAACTAAAATCAACATCTGTTTCAGATTTTTCTGAACAGCTGTTTAATTTAATTGTCTATTTTAAGCTTTACTATAAAAAAAATAAAAATAAACAACAAATTTTAAGTAAACAGATCTTTTTAAATGTGTTTGAGATTTTTGAGAAAAATAATGTTTAAACGAAGGAAATCAGCTTTGACATCTCCTTTAACATTTGCACATTAAATTAAAGCAGCGTTTTAGTTTTTTCATCTAGAAAAAAGGTAAATCCAACATTCACCAGTCACTTAGCTGACTAGTGACTGGTACACTTGTGATTATGACCTTTTTTATATTTGGCTGTACGGTACCAGCAGATTTTATGTGATGGTGACCAAATATAAAATTGTCCAAAATACCATCTACTCTGGCTCTGTGTCTTTAAACCCCTGAGTAGCCATGCACTGATTTTAAAATAAAACTATTTGGTCAGTTTACAAGCACTTTCACATCAACGATCACCGCAGATTGTATTCAAAATGTGAGAAGCAATTTTTCAGCCACTTAATTAAATTATTTGCACCAAAGAATGGACTCTGATGCTGGATGTCGGCTGGTTCACATCATGCTGGCTGATGACAGGAGAGGTGAGTATTGCATGGCTCAAAGCTTTGCTGAATGTATCTTGGTTCAAGTAGTTTTTTTTGTTGTTTTTGTAACAGCAGGGAGAGATGAGACAGCAGTTCCCAAGAGGAAGTTAATTAACGCCAGCGGAACAACATCCCACCAGGAGACTTTCAAAGAACTGCCAGCACACTTTCTCTCAACATGTGAGAAAAGATGAGTCAGACTGTGGTTCTGTGACCACCTGATGGTCTTCTTCTGCTCTCAAGTGGTGAACAGCTGAAACAACACTTTCACAGAGAGTCGGTGGCTCTTTATATGAAACAAGAACTTTTTTTCTTCTTTAACTTTGAAGTGTGTACTATTTCAAAACAACATGTTAACAATTAAGTCGAACTTTAAGGCATAAACTCAACACAGTGGCTGTCTGTTTGCCTTCTGCTTCAAAAAGTACTTTGAGTGAATAACAATCTTGTGCGTTAAAGCAACACTAAGGAACTTTTAAGCCTTTATAAAATATTGTCATACCTTTTGTGATTATACGTCGACACCTCTGTCATGACCCGATTGGGTCCGTATCGCCTTAACCGACATTAAGCAACTTTAAGGAGAGTGGAAGGAACCCTGCCACACAAAACAACTACAAATGTGCTGACTGCTTCACAGCCCACGTCGCTTCCCCTGTTTCTTGTTTTCAATTTCATCATATGACATTGTTCCAACACAATTAGATTCATCACCTCATCCCTATTCATGCCTCACACAGACACTGGAGATCAGGATTTTACCACGCTATGCGGCCCTATCTTATGTTGTAGGATTTAGAATATCCTACAAACTTAATGAAAAACAAAAAATAATAATTACTTTTCCCTACTAAATGATTTTGTTCAAATTAAATAAAATTGGATTTTTACTGTAAGAGATTACACTACTGGAGTTGAACATCTTAAAGCTATTTACACATAATTACCAATGAGCATGTTATGTAACATATTCACATACAACGTTTTCTCTGACTTGAACAATCCACATAGATGTGTTATTTATTCAAATTGATCAGATCTTGTGAGCATTTGATAATCACACATTCAAAAATTAATTGTGCATATAACTAGATACAAATATGTTTATGATAAAAAATGAAATAATCACACATTTGTAATGAGTTTTTTTTTTTTAGCCGTTGCATATCTATACATAAAATATTTTAGGATTGAGATGATCCAGTGAGGCAAAGGTCATATTTCCTTTTGTAAAACAATGAAAAAAGAAAATGACTTCAAATGTACTCATTCCTCTAAAGGGTTAATACTGAAGGGCACATCAGTGGTAGTAATGAGACAGGGTAAGAAATAGCCTTTCACTCTTCCAACACAAATTTGTTTTCCTGGAACCCAAAAGCGAACCACAGGTTTCCAGCCTCAGTCCTGCTTTTCTGATCTGTTGACCAGAAATCAAGCCAGAGATTATTGATTTGCCTGCTGGATTTCACAGAAAAACAAGTCAAACGATACACTGGATAGACAGGAGACAATTAGAGCACATAGTCTTGACAGTCACAATGTTTTAAGAAAAGACGTCTTCTAAAGAGGTTGAGAAATCACTGTAGTAGTGTAAAAGTTGAGAAGTGTTTGGTACATTCGTCCTTTTACAACCAAGTCTTAACATTTTATTCTAAATACTTTGTCCAATTATTATTATTATTATTATTATTCATTTGGAAACATTTTTAGCACGGTTTCAAAATTAAGAAAGAGGAACAGATCACTCTTAAAAAAATGTTTGCTTGAAATTCTGGTATCAAGTGGGCTCAAAGTCGTTTATGAGTCAAAAAAAATAAAAGTAATACAATTTTTAGTTTTAATATCATAATACTTTTTCAATAAAACCCCTAAAAATTATAAAAAAGTATTACTGGCGTCGGTTGTCTGCAGTGGTGTTTTAGTTTTTGACGAATTTTTTGGACTATTGCACGCATGGTCTGTACAAAATTAACCAGACAGCTTCAAAATGGCTGATGAAGATGTCAGGTGTAGCGGAGTCAAGTTTCTGTTGTAGAAGAATCTTCTAAGGACTTGCTAAAATAAACTCTTTAATATTAATATTTGACACAAACACCTTGTGAACCTTAAAAATTATTGTTCAAATACAAAAAGCTTACCAGACACACAAGCCACCATCTCTCTTTGTGCTCTCAGTCTCTTGGTGCAAATCCTACAGAAATCTCGTGGGATGTCCTGAGAAAAAAAGAAGAAAAAAAAAGAAAATTAGTGAGGATTTAGCCTGAGAGGTTGTGCAAGGAAGAAGGTCACAGATACCTTTAACTGCTCCAACATTGTGTACATTTATAGAAAACTAAATCGTTGCCTCATAGAAAGCTTAGCTTTCACTAAACATTGGTTTTAGTTTTATTGTACTAAAATTTAGTTAGTTCATCTACCCCATAAAAATAAAATAAAAAAAGATCCAGCATAAAACTGATTATTTGCACTGTATAGTATGTATATACCACACTCACTTTTTCTGATGCTCAGTTTAGGTTATTCTTACAGAACGAAGGTAGGAAAATTTGAAAATCTAAAAGCCCCGTTGGAAAGTGGAACACAGGATGACTATTAAGTGATTAAACCAGCCCCCTGATAGCAGATAATTACATAAGCTGTCTGTAAAATGCTTTGATCACTTTCAAGCTCTCCCTGCTACTTCTCATGCATAATTCCCAGTTGCTAATTGATGACATTTAGAAACCACAACCCTCAAAGACGTCGAGCTTTGAAAAAAAGACAAATCAAAACTCCTGCAAAGCTCAGTTTACAAAATGCTACTCCAGCCAGGATTGGAGAGGACGAATGTGTGTGACGAGCTCGTAACAAAATGACACGTTTCAGCAGTGAACATGGCAGGGAACAAACGTTGTGCTGCCAAGCCAAACACACACCGACCCCCAATCAGTTAACGAATGTAATGGGTCCAGCAGGCAGCCTGAGAGGGTGGCCTTCGGAGGCTCTTTGAATGTGCCTCGGCACATAAGAAACTGCATGGAGTCTGTAAGAAGGTGGCGAGCCAGGCACTTTTTTGGAGACAGCTGAGGCCCACGGTGCACTGTAGAAGGATTCAGACAGCTCACAGAGGATATGTTTTTGAAAAAGAGCAAACCTCACTCACGAAGGGGTTGAAGTATAGCTATTATAGAAATAAAATATGATGCCAGTACAACCGATCTTACTGGTCTTACTGCATGAAACAAAGCGTTTATGTCTGAGGCTCTCTTTAGGTTTAGGTTTGTTAAAAAAAAACTAAAAAAACTTTTGTGGTGTATTCATACTTAGCAACAAAGCCATTTATTATTTGAATTAAATGTTTTGACTTCATTAAAAAACCACAACTTAACTGTTGGTTAAGGTACACTTGGTATTCAAATGGAAATTTCTTCTGGAAAGCCCACAGAACAACTCCAAAGAGACGTTAAAGCAGGATCATGAAACAAAAGGTATTTGCAAAAATGGAATACAATAACAAAGGATTAACATAAAAAAGTAAAAATAAAGCTTCAAACAATTTGAGCTGGCACAAAATAACTACAAATAAGGATACAAAGAAAGGTGAAAAAGAGGATAGAGAATATAACAAAGCCTAGGAATAACAAAATACACAAGAAATGCAGAGTATTCAGCAACAAAGAGGTTTAACACTAAAAAACAACAACCGATGGGCATAAATTCATTCTGGTTTATTGTCAGAAACTACAGAAGGCCGTAGTGGAGGTCTCCACCATCCCCTGGATCAATGAATATTTAAATAATAATAAAAAAAACGACAACTTTATTTATCCCAAAGGGAATAAAGCACTATTGCATTGCAGCAAGAAGGCTCTGGATTCACCTTTGGTCTTTCTGCAAGGAGTTTGCATGGTCTCCCTGTGTATGAGTGGGTTCTCTCTGGGTACTCCCCGCACAGACCAAAAACGTGGCTGTTTGGCTATTAGAGTATTCCAAATTGTCCTTAAGTGTGAGCGTAAGTGTTTGTTTGTCCTGTCTGTCTCTTTGTTATAGATGCTGATGTTGATGCGGAGGATGCTAGGCGTTTTCCGTATACTTCTTCAAATCATAAATAATCGTTCTTTGCATGGTACCAATCTCCAGTGGGTCTACAGATTCAGCTCATTAGCTCGTAAGCTCACATTGAAAATCAATGGAAGACATGGTTTGAACTTCCTCTTTCTCTCTCTGTACTCTTTGATTCCGTTCTGAATCCACATAACCTGGTTTTTAACTCTTTAGTGGATTATGCTTGCAGTTTTGGGGTATGTGCATCAGATCCAGTTGCTTAAAGAGCAGTAGAAGAGTACTGGGTACTTCTCCAAAGCCTTATTTTACATACAAAGACAGGTAATAGAAATTAAAATATTATTGAAAATGCAACTGAATTAATGTGAAGAAAACCAAGGAGATGATTGTGTGGACTTCAGAAGGGGCAAGCATGCCCACCTCACCGTGCACTTGGGATTATCTGCGGTGGAAGTGGTCAACAGCTACAGGTACATGGGTGTACACCTGAGTAAAAACCTCACCTGGAGCAACAACACTTCCATTCCAGTCAGGAAGGCGCACCAGCGGCTCTACTTCCTCAGGAGGTTGAGAAGAGCTGGACTCGGGAGCTCAGTCCTCACCTCCTTCTACAGATGTGTGGTGGAGAGCGTCTTGTGCTCCAGCATCAATGTGTGGCATGGAAGTTGCTCTGCTGCAGACAGGAAAGCTCTGCAGAGGGTGGTGAAGGCTGCACAGAGGACTGCTGGAGTCAGCCTCCCCAGCACCACAGACATTTACACCTCCAGATGCAGGATGAGGACCTCCGGCATCATGAAGGACCCCACACACCCAGCACACTCACTTTTTGTTCTGCTCCCCTCAGGCAGGAGGCTGCGGAGCATCAAGTGTAAAACCACCAGACTGAGAAACAGCTTGAGCTGTGAGACTCTCAAACACACTCAATTACAAATGAAAAACACTTTCTCATTTAACCGGCACTGATCACTTTAATATCAAACTTTAAAATGTCACTTTAAAATGTCACTTAATACAAGATAAGATAGACTTTATTGATCCCGAAGGAAATTGTTTTGCCAGGGTTACAGAGTATCAAATAACAAATAACACGACACACTCATCTCACATACAACACAGTACGTCACTTGCACTCCGAATTTTCATTGCTGCTATGTCCGAAGTCCCATATTGTAGATTCTGTGTCCATATTGTAGATTCTGTGTAGTCAAAACCTATTTCTCGTATAGTTCTTTATATTTTATTATATTATTTAAAATTGCTATCAGGGTGTAAACTGGACCGTGGGATTAGAATTTCGTCCCACCTCATGTACCACATGTGATGTGATGACAAATAAAACTCCTTGATTCCTTGAACTAGTAATCCATCATGTTTATTCAGTCAAGGAATTTATCTGCTCTCCTACAACACATTTCGTGGCCTCAGCTGTAACGACAATGTCTCTTTAAATAAATTTACAGTTACTACAACAACTAAAAATAAAGAGGTAAATTAAAAAGATGGACAGAGGAATAAAATATTTTACCATACAGACAACATGTACGAAGCCCACAAGTGGGCTCCGTATGTTTAAATCAATACTTTCGTTGCTGTTTATTTCAGAAATGCATTGAAATGAATGCACAAAAGCAAATTATTCAAAATCTGAGACGAAACAACAAAATGCCGAAACAGATATCTTAACATTAAGAATCTTTTCAAACAGTCATATTGATCTTTATGGGACACACAGAATGAATACTGGCATTTTAAATGTTACTCAACTAAAAACTAAAAGTCATTTTTCTTTCTTAAAACATTTTAGGAAACAAGACTTGGGACTAATGAAATTAGACTTAAGGATACAGCAAAATTAAAGATGCATGAAGAACAAAGATCAGGATGCAAGTGTCTCAGTTTCGTAGGTGTGTGCCGCTCAGGTGTCACTGACTGGTCGCATGAGGAGAGCAGAGAACAGGAGATCAGCAGCTGTGCAGGTATCAGATAAACTGGTGCAAAAAAAAGCAAAAAACTCTTTCAGCTCCACACTTGGACAACACGACAGGTAAGCGTTCTATGTGTTGGTTTAGTAGAAAAGCAATAAGTTGAGAACTATTAAAGTTTTTACAGCTTTAAAAGTTGTTCTTTATTTATTTGTTAGCTATGGTACGTAAAGCTGTTTTCTACTTTTAAGTAAAGAATCTTGGCATTTCACAGACCAAAGAAGGTCATTCTTTTGAAAAACGATCAATAGCTAGAGTGGCTCCTCTTTTAGAAGGCAGTCTGTCCTTAACAGAAGCAGAGCTGTTAAAGAAAAGGATCCATCACCTCTGCTTTCAAGCCAGGGTTTAGGAATTTACTGGAGCAATTGATCTGCTGACCTTGGGGCTCTGGTTGCAGTGTGACTGTGTTATAAGTTCACTAAAGTCATACCGTCTTAACCCAGCAAAAGTTAAAAGACAAAGCGGTTAACTCGGTCCTAAAATGTACATAAAGTACCATAGGAAGGCCTCTACAAGCGTGCTCTAATCAGGAGCTTGTAGGTTTTTTGTTTTGTTTTGCAGGTTGATGCACAAAGAAAATATTTGAAACATGTTTCGATTTAATTTGTAATTTCTGGGTCAATTTCATGTATTAGAAGGTTGCCTTTCTTTGGCAACTCATTAAATGCTGAAATGGCTTAGCTATTTTCAGTATTGCAAAAGCAGTAAATACAACAAATGTAAAATGTAAATTGTTGCTATGGAGACTTGGTAACCTCAAGGTACAGTATACGGCACCGCTCTAGGAAGGACCATACTTTATAATCTCTCTGATTGTGAAAATAACTGCAATCCTCCTCCAGGCTTGTTCCTCACAGTTCACAGTCCAGGTCACTTAAATTATTGCTTGCCTCTATAGATGACAACATTAGAGAAAACACTTACTTTTCTACTTGTTTCTTGACTTACAAAGGTCAACACACATCTGTCAGATTTATAATTGATGTTTTTTTTTGGTCTATCCTATTTTAAGGAATAATTATAAGGGGGAAAATGGCTCAATATAAAATTTTATTTATGTCACAAGTTTAATTACTAATTACTAATTTTAATGTTTACTGTGATATTATGTGGAATGGAAGATCCTTTATGACAGGGTTCACGTAAATCCTTACCTTGGGTTGGCAATAAAAGTGATTTTGAGCGTAAATATATATGCATACCTGCTGTCTCCTGTGCCAGAATCACTCAGCCCAGTGGATGGCATGGCAGCGAATGCAATTATTAGGTTTCATGTACCACATGTCACTGTCAGTCTGCAGAAGAAACAATGGAGGCTTGTTAGTAAGCAGTGAGGGGAAAAACAAAAACAGAACAAAGATCACTGTCAGCTCAATTTATCTTTTCTGTTGAGTTTTTTTATTTATTTAGCACATTGGGTACCACAGAGCAGCTGTCGTGCCTGTGTGAATTTGCTGAGCCGCAGGATCACAGCGGTCCTACAGCTCAGGTGAGAAGGAAGAAGACTAAATCCATTTTCACCCTCAAACACTAATCTTGTGACTTCACCTCACTCTGCCTGAGTGAGTTATTTTCCACATCCTGGTATGACCAGGAAAATCAATTCTATCCTCTGCTGCTTCATTGTTCCTTAAACATATCAGATGATCTCTTTGATACTTGGCAACACCTTAAAAACCGGATCACTGGTTAGTTGTTGAAAATACAAATTGCTTTTAAAAAGTATTTGAATAACAACAACTATTAAAGAGGAGTACACATATTTTATTCCAATTACCTAAATAAGTAAAGAAGCCAAGGGACACAGTTGGTGGCACTGTTATGTTCTAGCAAGAAGGTCTTGAGTTTGAATCCTGGCCTGGGATCTCTCTGATTGGAAATATCATGGTCTCCCCGTTCAGGTTAATTGATGTCTCTAAACTGCAAGAATAAGTGTGTATAAACAATTAATGGGTAAATTAATGAGCTTTTTGTGTTGCTCTGTTATAATAATTTTAATAAAAGAGTTTTAAACGCTTACCATTGCACTTACATCATTTGTTTTAAATTCCAACTTTTTTTTAAGGCAGTAATTTTTTTCTGTGTGTTTTCAGACTTTTTTTAATAGCTTTTATAAACAAATCAATAAAAACAATTTAAAATTATATTTAAGACTTTTAAAAATAATTTTAAGTAACCATTAGATGAACTTTTATCTTGCATGTATAATATTCTCTGTTTTAGTTTAACTGCTCACTCGTGTTCGTTTTTATACCGTTTGAAGTTAACAAAAGAATAATAACAAAACTCAAATGTCTTTTTTTATCCAGACTACACATAAATATGGTGTAGTCAAAACATACCTGTGTCATTAGAGATTTAATCAGTTTTTACTTCTTTGAGGTTTCAGATTGACAAAAACTAAAGTCAATAAGTTGTAGAAACAGGCAAGGGGCATTTTATGCCTTTGCAGAGGATTTTGTATCAAATGAGCCACGTTGGAGGGTTTTCAAACAAAGAACTGTTTACAGTCACACCACATTATCTCCTTAAGTAGCTCTTTTACTTCGATGAATGAAAACATCATTTGTTTTTTGTTTATTATGGTATTAGAATTCATTAAGTACCTACTTTGCACCTTTCATGTATCTAAATTAAATTTTTGGTCCAGGTATTTGCAGAGAATCCCTTTAACACGCTTTACTCAAGTATTGGACAATTCAGCCATATGAAGACCCGTACGACCAGGCTACAGAGAAGCTTTTTTCCAACTTCCATTATTCTCATGAACAATTGAACAGTTTATTTATATATTTTTATAACTTCTATAGTTTTTATACTGCACAAAACTGCACTTTTTTTTACAATATAAATTACACATGCTAAATTATTACAAATGTTTATTTACTGTATTTTTTGTGCACTGCAAGCATCTGTGTAACCAAAAACAAATTCCTCGTATATGTGAGCATACTTGGCCAAAAAAGCCTGATTCTGATTCTGATTCTGATATTCTCACAGGTAACTCAGTACTTACAGAGGAAGTGAAGGTTTAAAGCGCAATATAAATTGTATTGAGTGTTTCATAAAATAAACATGTTAATGACACTCAGTTTTTTAGAAAGACACACAAGAACAAGTCAATGAGAAGAACATGGAGAAACAGCCAGATTCTTCTTCAGGATCTGTATTACAGGGGAGTTCATGGGGGAGACAGAGACACTCCTGTAAGTCTTTATTAGTGTGTTTCCAAATCATATCATTTTCATTGCTAGAAAAAGATCTGAAACTGATCTCCAAGGTATGCATGATTGATTTATTTGTAAATGCAGGTCCCAGCGCAAACAAGAGATGCTAAAATGATTAACTCCATTGCAAGTCTTATAAGGGCAAAGAGCAAACTCCTTGTGCTCGAGAACCCTGATACAGTGGAAATCTACAAGGTATGTAACTTTCATACAGTGAAACAGTCATAAGAAAATGTAGAGACATTGTTATTATATTTTCCCTTAAATTTTAGAACTGAGCCACATCACTATTTTGTATTTTCTTTTTATGGAAGAAAAAAAAACTAACTAAATGTAATGATACTGAGTAATATTGTAATGACAGATTCATATAATCTGTCATATACCATATCTAAATGATCAAAAAAGGCTGTTTGTTTACGTATAGTTCATTTTAATTACTTGTATGAAATGAAAATGAAGATAAAGGCTTTATTTGAAAAATAAAAGACATGCCCTATGTGGCCCTTTCATATGCAGTACTGTCAACTACCTTTAGAGGTCCCCAAAGTACAGGACAATCATAAGGAACAAAAAACAGCTGTAAAGCTTACAAAGCTAAAAGATGAGGCAGTTTTTTTCTGAAATATTGAGCCTAAAGCATTATTTAGGGAGAATAGAAATAACGACATAAAGAGAGGTTTGACAGTGCAGAAAAGAAACTTTACTAATTCTGTGCAAAATCAAGGTGATACTCAGCAGAGCTTTGCAAACTTTTTTTTTTTTTCATACCTTTTTTGTTATTTGTTTTTTGTTTGTTGGATTTAGCTGAAAGATTCCCCTGCTGATAATAGAAAATCTACAAGAGGTGACCTTTATCTTCCAGCCATCTCAAAAAAAACTTCTAGCCTGAACTCACTAGATGGGACTCTGAGTCAGTCCTGCCCTTATCTATATGACAAGCGAAGAGGATCTTTTTCATCCGTTGCTTCACAGAGAACAAGAGTTCAGACACACAAACAGGTGAGGTGACTCTCTATATAAAAAATCAATGTTGTGGACAAACAAAATATCTCGATGATGACAGATGTTAAAGGACAATGAAAATACTGGATGGGGTTAATAGAAAGGGATAACCACTGTATAATGAATTTGATCTTTGATTGTAAATTGGAACAGATTTCTTGCTCTTGACTAGTTTTTAGTTCACCATTGATATTCTGATTGTTGGGTTAGATTTTGAAAAAAATGAAAGCATGTCCCCATCCTGCCCTCTATCAAACTTTTAGGCTGCTGCTGGTGGTGTCATGGTGTACGGGTTACTTTCTTGTCACGCTTTGGGTGACTTTCTGTCGGTTGAGCACCTCAGTATTGTTCCAGACCAAGTAAATCCCGTCATAAACACAGTCAACCTATCTTTTGGGTCTATCATCTAAACTTTGGGGGCCTTCTTAGATTGAAAACTTTTTTAAACAGATTAGTTTATGATTAGATGATGATCTATGATTTTAATTGATTTTCTAGTGCATTTCTTGTGCCTTGAGATGACATCTGTTGTAAATTGGCGCCATATAAATAAACTGATTCTTGATTCTTAATTTTACAATCTCACATTCATCATGACTTTAAGTGATACAAATGATGATACTAAGAGTACTTATGATGCAATGAACGTTTTTCCTGAACTTTAAGTTGTGTTGTTGTATCTGCAAATGAGCAAATGATTTAAACCCAGAAAATTGTAAGATGGAGACTCTTTTGTCCCCACAAATGCCTAACTTGACTTATATCTAGAGACCTGAATAACCAATGCATGCTTGCATTTCTTTCTTTCTTATTCTAGTCCTAAAACATTTTTGTCCTGGTAGGATGTATGTTCCTTCCTAAAGAACCCTAACCCATGAATGGGTGTAGATGTTCTGCAAAGTAGGTAGTATATGTTAAGGCAGTGTTCATATAACAGGCCTGACTCAAGGTTTTCCAGCAGAGCATTGTACAAAGCCTCTAACTATATCAACATACAGGCTTTCTTCCCTTGCTTCATTGGCATGTCATGTTCTACACAATTAAGTAATGCGTCATGAGGCCACCTTCTTCACATGTTCCGTGCTCCATTTCTGACACTAAAGTTGCCATTGTTGGTTCTTTCAGCAGTTGAAAGAATCCATCCTGCAACTATCAACCAGAACTTGCAAAAACCTATTACGCAATCTGATGTAAACAGCTGGTCTAAAGCTGGAAGCACACATTAGAGCCGTTGTAAAATCCAGCTTTTTCCATTGAAGACAGCTAGCCAAAGTGAAACCTACTCTTTCTAGACAGCGTTTCGAAACAGTGATCCATGCATTTGTGACCACACGGCTGGATTACTGTAATGCACTTTATATAGGAGTCAGTGATTTGCTTATTTCCCAGCTCCAGAGGGTACAAAATGCTGCTGCACGTCTTTTAACAGGTACCCAAAAATTTGATCATATTTGCCCTATTTTAGCTTCGTTACACTGGTTGCCAGTACATTTTAGGATTTATTATAATATAATTTCATTTGTTTTTAAAGCTCTTAATTCCCTTGCCCCTCCCTATTTGTCTGAGCTGTTACATTCTTACACACCCTACCGTTCCCTCAGGTCAGCTGATCAGTTGCTTCTGAAGGTGCCAAATTCAAAGTACTCAGAGGGGACCGCGCTTTTTCTGACGTAGCTCCCATGTTTTGGAAGGATCTTCCTTTGGGCAAAAGACAGGCCTCTCCTCTTGTTGACCCAACTTTTTTATTTGGCGTTTGGCACAATCTGAGATATTTTACTTTGTTTTATCGTGTCTGTATATTAATATGTATTTTATATTCAATTTTATACAATTGCATTATATTCTATGATTGTGTACAGCACTTGGTCTTGTCAGTGTATAAAGTGCTTTATAAATAAAGTTGGTATGGTATGGTATGATATGGTATGGTATGGTAAGTGCAGTAATATGATCTAGTCACCTGTTTACTTCTGTTGTTTTTTTTGGCAACTAATTATATATACTAAACACTTCTGACTGGAAACATTCAAAATAACTACCAGGTCTGAGGTGCACTTCCTTAGTCACCTGGCTTCCCAAATTGTTGCATTTGTTCCTTTTTTCTGCTTTTAACACATCAACTTTGAGAAAAATATATTTTTCATTAATTGAATATCCACAACTACTGTATGTATAACTAGTGTTTGATTTGTTTTGTCTTTTTTTAGAGTAATCTAAAAGCACAAAAAGAGGCTAAGAAATCCAATGTGACGGTGACAATGATTTACCTGGGCCAAGGTCAGCGAGTGTCACACTCTAGGTCCTCTCAGGATGAACTTAAGGTGCTTCAGCAAGTCAACGGAGGACAAAACCTTTGCGTCTTTAAGGGCCTTGTTGCTGCAGGAGGTAATATGCAGACTTATCTAGTAATATTGGATCAAATAAATCTTTTGTGAAATATTTAAGACAAAAAAACGATTAAAAAGCTATTTTTTTACAGATAAAACTAGTCCAGATGTTTCAGAGACACCTGATAGTTTAAAACAGTCTGCCCTTTCCTTAGAGTTTGTGTTCAGACCACAAAAAATCAGCCCAGACTATCTGAAATCAGTGAATATTTATCAATTTTGATTTGTCCTTATTCTTATTCTTAAATGAAACTTACATAAGCAGAATAAAAAATCGTACTTGAATCTGGACTGTAAGATAACCTTTTTTCATGGAAACAAATTAATTATTATAATGTTTAACTTGTTACCGGTAACCCTACATTTTTGCAATGCCTTTGTCTACAAGCATTTTAAGGTCACATTTTTAGTCAGGAAGTTTTTTCATTTACTCATTTTATTTTCACCATACGTTTTAAGCAGTTTTGCATCTCTGTGTAGAAAGACCTTTAGTTATTGATGTTATCTTTGGTATTTTGCTTTATCCCATGCAAACTTCATCACTTATCTGTTACTTTTTGCATTTTTACTTTTTTTTCCCCATTTTTTTTTCATCAATGTCTAATATACTGAACATGACATACAGGTGCCATGGTAGATTTAGTATTTTACTTAGTGTCCACATGATCTTTGCTTAGGGTCTCTTCTCATCAGACTAAGACCTGTACATGAGATTAAAATCCACCAGAGTGTGGTTATTATCTCTGAAGGGCCTCGTTTGAAAGGACCATAATTCACTCTTCATGAAACATGAAGGATTGTTCGAGTTCTTACAGTGTTTTGAGCTGTCACAAAAATAAAAGGAAGACCTCCAGACTGATATTTACATTTTTTTAAACTGAAAGAAGTTGAGAGTTTCCTGACAAAAATTGCAAACTGGATGTAATGCTATCAAACAGAACCCTTGGCATCTGATTCAGCAATTAAGAGGAGGGAGGAGAAACAAAGACAAGAGCCATCTTACATCTTACATACAACAACACAATTTTCCAATAGTCACAGTAATATTCAGAAATGTTTGATTATTATACGCTGGATTTCTTCTGACAGCAATCCCAAATCTATGGATTGGGGAGACATTGAGCATTTCAGGAAAGAAAGTAAAAATGTTTTGCCATTCAGGTAATTTAAAGCCACAGAGCAGAATACCCAGGTTTTAAATGTACTGTAAATAAATGTAAATAAGTAACTCACACAAGTACAATTTTTACATGTTTTATTCTTTTATCATTATTATTTATACTAGAAATATTAATAATAACATTTTTTACAATGATTTTGAACATTAAAGTTAATAGTAAATTCATTTCAGCAAAGAAAACGTGAGGAATAAATTAAGAGTTGGAAAAAGTCCTTCATGTTTAGTTAATTGGACCATAAGATCCAGCTGTCTTAAAAGAACACAACTTCCCTTGAATACTTAGCAAACAAACTATTGCAGCTGTAATTCTGGTGGCGGTAGCATTGTAATAGGATGCCAGAAAAACATGGGTGCTCATTAATAAGACAGCCGTCAAGTCCTGAAAGTGTACCTGGATTGTCTTAGTCTAATGTGATTAGTAAATTTGAAATAAACCAAAAAAAAACTAAAAACATTTTAAACCTTGTGAATCAGGAACATAGTCCCTTTGTAGATACTTAAAGAACCAATCGAAAACTTCAGGTCTCAACCAAATGGTAAAATTTTTCTTTTTTGTCTGCTTTTTTTTCCCCTCAGAGCAGTTTCAGTTTATTTCTCAGAGGCACAGAGGTTTCCCCTTCAGCGCCACCTTATACGTCAACGGCATCATTGTGGCTCGGATCAGCTCCTGCTGTGAATACCGCTATGCTCCTGGATTTCAGCAGGGCAGGAAAAGCTACTTCCGACTGAGCTTCCTGGCTGGTGGGACCCCCTGTTACAGGTCAGCTTTAATTCTACAAGGGAGGCAGAGCCACATGTTGGCAGAAGCTTTGAAATTAGCACCAGCGAAACCAAATGAGACACAAATAACTAGAGGCATTTGGTAACAAAAGAGGCAGTCTCCTTAAAAAGGAATCTTAGTGATAGTTTTCACACTGGACAGGAAATATTACTCGTGATGAAAGCACATTTTTCATTTTTTTCTCAGATGCACTTCTCTCCGAAACAAATACACCTCCTGCCAACAGCTGAACAACGGCACAAGCGGCACAAATGAAAACTTAATTCTCCCTCTCGAGCGGAACACTGGCAATGGTACAAAGCCTGGAAATGAGTGTCTCCATTTTCCATTGTTTTCCAAAGTCTACTCATCAATATTTTTTTTTGACATTGCGCCCACTCACAGGCTTCAGAGGACCAGTCTAAATAAAAAATGTGCTACGATGACTTATTTGCTATCGTTTTGTCTCCTATCAAGGCACCATCGAGTCATGTCCATCCTCCCCCCTTTTCATCCCAGCCAAACCTGAGAAGAAATCAGTAAGAAAAACTGAAAAGCATGTTAAGGAACACAGCGGAGGATCCACTGACAGTGGAGAAGCTGTTTTCGCTGGGATGAAGGAAAGATTCAAAAGGAAAAAACGCAAGGGTCAAACCGATCAGAAAGCGAGCAAAGCCAAGACAGGTGGGAGCAACAGAGGGAAGGATGGGCAAGGCGGCAAGGTCTCAGAGAGATCATCAGTGTCTGAGAAATCTGAGGGGCATACAGGACACAAAACAAACCACTCCAAAACAAAAGGGAATTGCACCAGGCTGCAGACAGAACAGCCGAAATCAAAGAAGATGAGTAAAACTGTCGGTTAGTGCTGACTCAACTTGTTGTTTTTGCTGCTGTGAAATACGATGACAACGGTAAAGTCATGGCCAGATTTTGGCGGTGACACTAGTGTTTGTATGTTTTTGTATGTTTTTTTTATATGTATTTCACAGAGATTAAGACAGAAACATGAACATGAGTTTGTTCTCTTACTCGGTTAACATTATTTGTGAATACAATGCCTGACCCTGTAACATTTTTTTCACTTTATGAAACTAGCTGATTGTTTTTGGCAAAACCTTATTTTTTATTAATCGAAAATATATCATTTGTTTATATCGTATCTGTCCAACATACACTGTAAGACTTAAGAGTCAACGTTTACAATATATAATATCACTTGGATAAAACCTGACGCTTACTTGTGACCCATTTTGGTTCATTTGTTTAACTTGGGGACTTAATACATTTTTTATATCTGCTAAAATGTCAAATGACAAAACTGACACTGAAGGATGCAACGATCCCCACTTTTTCTTTAAAACACTTTTTTGTACAAATCTGTCAGTGACTTGATTAAGGGAGCTCTACTCTTTAAAAGTCTAAATCTGACAGTCTTAGTCTCTATTCGTGACATGACAACAATGAAATGGATTTATATTAAACTTTTTAAGCAGTTTATTGGGCTAATACAGATCATCTTAATAAATTATTCTTCAGATCACTCTGCAAAAATAATACAACGACAATTGCAACCACAAAATCTGACACTGCAAGTTTTGCAACACACAACGCTTGTGTCGCTGATGAAACGTTGGGCCACAGGTGTAGCTTAACCTCCTAAGATTGGTGCACGTCCGACTCCTCTTTGGCTTTGCAGTGAAACAAGAAAATCTTTTCATTTTAAAAGATTCATTGCAGAACAAAGAGGGAATGACTAAGCAGAACGGAGAGAAGTGGAGAGGCCTCGAATCAGATGGGAAAAGCAGAGATGAGGGAACACTGAAGGACTTCTACAAAGAATGTGTGGAAATGAGTGCCGAGTTGAACCGGGGCCCAAACAAACACTGGTTCAAGGCAAACAGTGAGTACAGACTACGCATAACAGCAGAATTAAAATTACACCCACTGGAGGGCTGTAAATCATTTATATAACACACTTTGGGAGGAAAAAATGACGGAACTAGCAAGAAGCATGCAGAGCAGGATCTGCTTGAAGGGAGATTGATGATGTGAGGGGAGACATTATACTGATTTTGCCTACACAGTAAGACATATTCCTATGAATCTAAACAGTTTCACCTTTTCTATTGCTTAGTGATACTCAAACTGAACTTTATGAGCTTGACTTTTACATTCAATCCTAATGTCCTCTCTAAGTCCTAGAGAGGTGCCGGCTCCAGAAGAGGTTGTCATCATCGAGCCCCAAAGCTCAAAACTCTGATGTGGAGCTGAGTGCAGAAAGTGACACAATAGCACAGCCAGATGGAGACCCCGAGAAAGAGGAGGACACTTCAGGCCGGGATGTTGCCAAAGAAGAGCCTGTTCGAGAACAAGACCTGCAGGCACAGGTGTGTCCAACACTGTGTTTCTCCTCTGTATTTCTTGTTTTATTTATAGTTAATGCCGTATGATTAAACATTTTTTAATTGGTAATATAAGTCAGTTAAGATGCTACAGTTTAAAAAGAGGATCATAATGTCGGGATGATGAAAAGAAACAAGAAGAGCGAGAGATCGGAAAAATAATAGTCAAAAAAATCCATCATCAAAGTGTGTAATAATAAGTGTATTATAAAAATGAATAACATAAACATGTGAGACTTATACCTCAGGCCTTGTTTACACATTATGATGAACCCAAAAAAATGTTCCAACTCACGCTTTTAGTCCACCGACATGGGATGTTTATCATAGAATTGTTTTTAGAATTTCATATGGCCTCAGATAAAGCAATAAAGTTGTTCTTTGCTAACAGGTTGAAGAACAATGACAACTTTTCTCCTTAAATTGTTTTTGTAATCTTTTTTGGTTCGTCAATGATGACGTAATCTTTGTTCTGTGGGAACACTAGGGCATCTACCCACTTCTAAAGGTCACCCATTGATCGAGGTCTTTTGTTTATTCTGGTTCTATCTTCAAATTAATCACTAACATAACTCTTCCCACCTCCTCTTCAAATTATGAGTAACCTTAATATGTAACAGAACCAAGGCTCTGTCATTAAAAATGATTACATTATCATAGTGCATCTATGTTCGTATGCGGATGTTTGTTTTGGATAATACAAATGAAACACAAATATGAGACAGGCGAAGGCCGAAAGATTATAACAAACACTGCTGATGGTTTTTGAGAGATGGAAATCTCAAAGAAATAAACAAAAGTCTTCAGAGCATAACTCTGTGGGCCTTTGAAATGAGCAGCCTTGTAAACATGCCTCTTATAGGCAGCAATAAAAAAAATTTAGTTTAGTGCCGTTCTGCCTCTTTATTGATGAACATAAAGTTTGTGCCATCATAATTGTTTTGATGTACGACTTGCTTTGTGAAATTATGCAACAAAATTCTAATTTTTTTAATTATGGAAGGTTTAAGCATAATAAACATAATGCTTATCTGAGGACTCTTTTGCTGGAGAAAGCTCCCAGCACACCAGGAGGGTTTCAGAGGTTAAGGGAAGATGAATAAATGAATGATGCTTGTACATTGTTTTTCATTACTAAAGCAACAGAGCTGTGTTTTAAGATCATTACAGCAAAATAAAACGTACATCTATTACAGTTAATATTAGTCCCTGGAGATCAGGATTTACGATGATATGCGCTGGTCCTTATGGGAAATGCAGTCTTCTTCAGGCAAAACACTACAGCTTTTGTCCGCTGGCCATCAAAATCGACCAAACCTAAAACTTCTTTAGCGTTGCTGTAATGCATTTTTCATTAAGTAAACCTTTATTCATTTTTTGTTGTAAAAAAACTCTGGAAGTAGGTCAGAAAATTACTCTAAACTTAATGCTCAAAGCACCTTAGTTTTATTATTATTATTATTTTTTAACAATCAGATTTTGTTTTTCCACAGTTTGAAGGTAGCAAAAACTAAAATATTTGCTACCTTTAACAAAAAAGCTCAGGTGGGTCAAAACATTGTAGCTGGTTCTGATTTTCTTGGCATAACAACAACATTAATAAAATTTTATTCAAAACAAAAAGCTAATTTAAATGTGGACTGATTGTTATTGTCAAAGTGTTGCATCTTACTGTGAAGTGCCTACAAATTAAATGTTTTACAAGTATTTACTTAGTAGACGCTTTCTCGCTTCTTGTAGACAATTGTAATAACAAATTTGGGGGCTAGTGTTAATATTATAATAAACCTTGAATTACATATTATAATATTGTACAGTTCAGTGTCAATTTTAAATGTAATAATTTCAAAAAAAAAATCTGGAAAATGGTAAAATGGTAAACTTACTGTTTACTTTAAAAAAACATATAAATTCATGATGAATCAACATCATTCATAGATGATAATATACATGCTGCAGGTAAAGGCACAAACAGTTCCATCAAACGGTCCTTTAACTTAATCTGAATTGAACAGATTAGGATGTCGCATAGATTAGGACAAAAGATCTGCAGCAATGCCTGAAAAATTCCTCAAACTCTCATAAAGTGTCTCGGCAGACATGGTCGACAGCCAGACCATGTTTCCCCCTGGACCGATTTCTCATCTCTGTATTTCTAAAGTCTCCTGCACCCGACATCTTCATATCTCTCTTCTCCAAGATGCTTTGTAGATGTGTTGCTTTTTTTTTGTACAAAATACAAGACAACCTGCCTTACAATGAACTTTGAGATATCTCCTTAAAACATGTTTTAACAGTCATGTTCTACATTTTTGCCTGCAGGCAGCAAAATACAGCAAATACAAAAGAACCATTAATACCCCATTTACACAACTCAATGAAAAAGTTTAACTACATTAGAAAAAAATGTCTTGTCTTAATATCTTAATATATTTTTCTCGGGTTGTGAACACAGCTTGATGCCTTGATGTCGGTGTTGAGCACATCTGAAGAGGTTGAGCAGCTGGTTCTGAGGAACACGGAACTGACAGATGACCTTTTGTTCAGTCTTGCTGGGGTCCTGAAGAACAGCCCTTCTGAAGTCACGCTGCTCAATCTCAACCTCAATCTCATCGGACCCTACGGCGCTCACATCATGCTGGACGTCCTGAGAGCAAAACCGCAGGTCCAGCGCTTGCAGTAAGTTCACAGTTCCACCTCATCATATATTGTTTTAATCTTATGAAAAAAAACATATGATATAGAAAAGAAAAAAAAAAAAAAAAAGTCATACAGTGATACGATCATTTAAACTTCAACTTTCTTCAAACTATTCTTTTATCTTTTACTGCTAAATAGCAAACCTTTGTGATATGAACAAAGTGAGTCTCTGTAGGTCAACCTCTATAACTCTCCGAGTTACGTCCTTTGTTACTAACCTTGGAAAAGCTATGGCTGAGTTTATACTGTCTCAAAAAAAAAAAAAAAAGCTGTCATCATTCTCAGTTACACTACAGAGAATACATTTTAAACCTCTCTATAATTTGGCTCCCTTTGCTTCCCAGGGACCAAATATTCCTATAATCTGTAAATTGGTTATGAATTGGAATTCTTCAGGCTTTTTCTTTGGATTATTACTGCTTTGGAATAAGGATTTGTGTTTTTAAAAACTACAGACTATCAGAGTATAGAATACAGTACCTACAAACTATCATGAGCAGACAGACAGACATTTGAAGGTCAAGATTTGAGGGAAGGACCTGATACAGGACCTGAAAGAGCTGGATGTAAGTTCTCAGCTAACACTGTCAGAATCTTTTTGACTTTATTATGAAAATGTGGCTAAAGATCCTATTTAAATTTGGATCTGAGCAAATTTGTAGACACGGCTGTACTCCCTTTTAAAATGTTGTAACTGTATGTCTGTATGATTGAGTTGCCAGAGATGAGAACTAAACATCCCCAAAACATTTGTCTTGAAAGGATTAAGTATTAAAGTGAGTAAAAAGGGGACAATGTTCAACATTTAGTCCAAAAGTAAATGTAATTAATACCATTTTCAGTGATTAAAAACACAGAATGGCATTTTAAAGTAAAGCAAAAAAAGAAGAAATAAGGAAGCTAGATATATTTCAAGAGATTTAAACTTTACTATAATTTTATTAATATCTGTAAAAACATTTGAAATTATGTAAATTCATGAGAATGTAGCTTTCGGCACTTACTTTGTTATGAAACCCTGAAGAAACATCATATGAAATTAAACCTTTTACTTTACCCTTGCAGCTTATTTGGAAACAAATTGCGTGACCATGGAGTGCTCACCCTTATAAGTGGGGTAGCTGAGCTGCAGGATCAAACAGCATCAACTGCCGCAGCCATCTACCACACGTTGCTTTTCCCAGTTCAACAAAATGCACTGATGCACCTCCCCACAGGGTGGAGATCTTTTAGGGTTTTTGAACTTCTGGAACTGGACATTGGTGGGAATGGCCTCGGCAGCGATGGGGTCAAGGTTTTAGCATCATTCATGAGGTCCCACTCGCGTCTTCAGTACCTTGGGCTCGCACAAACGAACGGCGCGGATCTGTCTGCGTGGAAGGAACTTTTCGACAGCCTAAAAGCTAACAGCTCTCTGACTAAGATCATTTTAGATGAAAACAATCTGGGGGACCCCGGAGTCAGGCTGCTGGGTGACATGCTAAAAGTGAACATGAGCCTGCGACAGGTTGATCTCGACAACAACGGCATCACCGATGTGGGAGGTAACGACATCATGGGGGCGCTGCTTTGCAGGACTGAGGTATCCCTGACACATCTCAGCCTTGATGAGAACAGCATCAGTGAAGGATTAATGAGCAGGATACAGGAGCAGATAAAATGCTAATAAAATCTGCTTGAGCAGCTGAGTAAGCTTGGAACACTGCAACAAGTTGTGCAAATAAAACAGCCTTGATAAATACAAGATCCCTTGTGTTCATCATTGATGACAGATGCACAAACTGACTCACTTTGATTTGTTTGACCACCAAACACATACACTCACACAAATGTCTCTTCCTTGCTGTAAGTGGGTTGCCCTGCTATGAAAGGCTGCCTCTCGGTTTAGCTCAGGCAGGTAGTGTAGGAGGTGTGTTTGCTTTTTAGCCGCACTGTGGTGTGGAGGCATTTTCAAAGTAGCTTCCATGAACTGAACCTTTCTTCTATGCATCAAGGTTACATCTGCACCTTCACCCTCCTACCAGCATGCCCCATTGCGACTCAACACCCACTTCTTCTAAAACTGACTCCACGACGGGGGCTTACGGATCCCTATGTCATTTTATTGAACAATTTGATTCCTCTTCACCAAAAAGAAACCGCAATGAATCATTCCACCCACGGTATTTACGAGTGGATGGCTTACCCACAGCATTTCCACCTCAGAACTTTACAGGAATCGTCAACGCATGCCTACTTTCAACATTCCAAATCAAAAGATTGTTACAGACAGCAAAGCCATGACACATCATAAACCCTCATTTAGTTCCCCTTGTCTCGTCACGTGCTAGACAGAGCTTCTATTCAGAGCACGAGGGACAGCAAAAGGCAAAACTGAGGAGAATTTATGTGAATCCCAAGGCCATTATCTCATTGTTCTATCATCACAGACATTCTGAGAATAACTTTACCCATGATCAAAGCTTGTCAGGGTGGTAATTATCTCCTCCTCTCAGGGCTGCCTTCTGTGATTCTGCCGAAATCAACCTGTCCATATTTCATCTGCAGCGTTAACAAATTCCTTTCTGTGAAGCCCTGATAAAGATGCTTCCAGAACTCCCACAAGGATGACAGATAAATGAAAGTGACGTTTCTGAAGATTGTATCTGCAGAATTTATCCACGTTTTTTTTCTGTTTTAGCATGAGCTTCTGTTTGTGATGTTATACGGTGCCATTAAAATGTAGCTCCCTTAAAGTTTTCTTTCAGGGTATTTCCTTTTTCAGATAAAACAGACATTACCTGAGTAAAAACAAAATGTAAATGGTAATTTCACTTATTAAGGGAAAAAAGCTAATCCAACTGATCTCTACACACAATTGCCTAGATTTCAAACCCTGAATCAGCTTTGATCAATGACGTTAACAGAACATTTGTGAACACAGGCAAACGATCATCCGGGAAATTACTAAAAACCCCATTAAAAATCAAAAGCCTTGTAGGTTTCACTTACCTTGGGAAAATATATTTGTGATCAAGTAAAAGGAAGAGAACCGGCCAAAACAAACCAAGGCATGCAGTTCAAACTAAGGTTGAAACAAATACTGAGAGAATAGAAGATAAACAAACTCCTACAGGTCCAAAAACTACTATATATCCTAAAGAAAGAATTGTTTGGACTAACAAAATAAAATGTAAAATTAAAAAATACTTTAAATGTTGTTGTAACTCCTATTATCTAGACTCTGCTTGATTTCCCCTGCTCAAAATGTTAAAATAGCCCAGGTTATTTTGTTATGATTTTTTCTAGTTTTGATTGATGTGCCACAGAAGGAAGATTTGTTAATAGCTTCTTCTTCTACATATGTTATGATGCGTAACCCTTGCAACATTGTGGTTAACAGCTGGGAGCAGCTAGATAGTAAACGGCATGTACTTGTATAGCCCCGTATCAATTCCAGTTACACCACATTCTGTTATTTAGCCATTCAGTGGAATGGTGAGCTACTGCATTGTAGCCACAGATCCCCTGGAGCAGTCTTACTGATGCATCGGCGCCATTGGGCCCCGCTGACCACCACCAGTAGGCAAGGCGGGTGAAGTGTCTTACCGAAGGACTCGACGACTGAGAGGGAACATGCAAGGACTCAAACTGGAAACTCCCCATCACTATCAGCCTGCTAAATGACATCATAGAAAGTAAATCAATGTCAAATAACACTTTAATCCACAAATGCCACACGAGTTGAAAGTTAGCCTAGAGCAGGAGCAAAGAGAACAGAGAGAATCGGTCATTAACTTTAACTTGCTAGCTAACAAGTTGGAAGCTTTGTAATGTCTGCAGACTATGCACAATGAAAGATTCCTCATAAAATGTAGAACCTTACAGACAGCCCTAAGCATCCTAATCATCACCCTGCTAATTCCCTTGGTTGGATGCTGCTGCCCCAACAGATGATGGCAGAAGAGATTGCACTCTCCATGACAGGCATAATAAATCTGTGGCATCGTGTTGCAAATCCTAAAGGATCTAAGCTTCCTCCAGATGTACAATTCATTCCTAGTTTGTTAGTGATAAAAAATGTATATTATCTCCATGACAGACACAATGCTTGAACTGACCCTGTTTCTATGAAAATCTAAAATTATAGTTCTTGTTAGGTTGAAGCTTATCGAACTTGTTAGCTTGCGGTCTTGAGCTGCCCATTGATAGAAGTGATGGTTTTAAAATTTTCCTTCCTTCTATTCTCTTTGCTTTGGATCTGCATCCATGATGCCTTTTTCTCAACTCGCATGGGATTTGTGGCTTCAATGGATGTAATATTTGAGATTTTATGATATCACTCAGCTGCTTCAGGTTGTAAACTGCCTTGTTGGCATGGGTACGCATCACAACAAATATCCAAAAGTAAACCCTCATTAGCAAAAATCCTTCAAGCTGAGGTTAAACTGAGTCAAAGCGAGAAATAATAAAAAAAATTTAAAAAAAGTCCCTCCATCCATTTTCTAATCAGCTTATCCTTGTGGTAACGCGAGAGTCTGCTAGTGCCTATCTCCACCAGTCATCGGATGAGAGGCAGGGTTACATCTTGGACAGGTTGCCAGTCCATCGAAAAAAAATAAGTCCAATAAAATCAGACAGAAACAATAGTTTTCACAAGGGAACAGTGACAGATGTACACCAATATCCTGAGCGGTATACTTCTAGTATTTATATCCATTGATATAACAAGACCAAAATGGAACTTTTTTTGGATTGTGTTGTTCCTGACCACATATTGCTTAGAAGAAGCACGTCATCCTAATGGTCAAAGAAGGCTGGACTTACACTCAATGACAATGACCTGAAGCACACAAGCAAGTCCCTCTCATATAGGTTCTGACACAAACAAACAATGTTTTAGAGATTTTGAGAAATCCCTCCTACCAGTCTTGATTAAAATTATTTGACAAAAAAGAGTGAGCCAAATTTCCTCTGCGAGAATGTAACAGTCTCATTACAAGTTCTCCCAAACACTTGTTATAGCCACTTCATAAAGCACAACCAAATTGTTCTTTAATTATTGGCACAAACGTTTTTGCTATTTTGTGGTTACTGTAGTCACATTTGTAATATCATCACAATTAAAGTAAGAGCTGTACTATCAACCCTGGCTGAGCATAGCCTGGTAAACAGGATTTATTCTGCAAATCAAAGACTCCTTCGAATAAAACATTTTGTCCCTGGTACCGGTATTGAAACTTACATCATTGATGCCTTTGACTGTCTGCTAATGTACTTTAGAGAAATCCTGTTTCTTTTAGCTACTTTTCAAAGAACAAGGCTTTCAAACCCAGAAACTCAGTCTGAAAATAATTTTCTGTCTCCTGTTAAGCCACCTATTTTTTCAGTCTGTCCATTTGTATTGGATTAATTAGGTTAAATACATAGTTCTGATAAATCCATTTATTAAATCAAAAATATATAGCTTCTTTCTGTTATATGTCAAATACTCTGTTTGACACAATCTCATCCAATAATGCTGATTCCAATTCTTCGGAATAGGCTGAAGCTGACACACCGGTGAACAATAGTTCTTTCGGGTAACTGATAAATTGCCAGAAGTCTTGGAAATTGAGTTTCTCGACTCAGTCAAAGGCAAAAGTAAAATAAATAAAGTGAACAATGGTTGATTGCTCAGAGTTTCTTTAGGTTTTCAGGGCAGAGTAATACAGTTTATTTTTACTCAACTAAAAGGTCAGCATCTGTTTGCTGAGCCAGCACATTTTTATGCCTTTTTTTTGGCATCACTGTAAATAAGATTATTCTTGACATTACTAACTTCAAAATTTTCAAGAAAAAAACCTTTTTCTGATGTTCTATTTTGTTGTTGTTTTCATGAACAACAGATAACCTTTCTTTATTCTTTAAATACATGTCCACCAATAAATTCTATTATTAATTAGACGCTCATTTATTATAACAACTATGTCATTTTATTTCAAAATAAACACTTAAACACATAAACTAAGTACACCCAGATGGAGGTTTTCAAGTATATTATTATTTTATAATTGGTGTGCACGTCTCACTATTTACGGGTCTTGAAAACCCAAAATACATTTATTTAGAAATCAGGCCAATAGTAAAATATATATTTTTTTTACTGAAATGTAAGATTGATTAAAAAGTGTATGTTAAATATTTGCCTAAATACTAATAATTGACCAAACTCTTTAAGGACATTTCCTTTAAAGTAACACTAAAGAAGGTTGAGTTTTGGTCGATTTTGTCACCCAGTGTGGACAAAAGCAGTAGTGTTTTGCATGAAGGAAGACTACATTTCCCATAAGGACTACCGCATTTAAGGCACTATAGTGTCATAAAATCCTGATTTCCCGGTCGCAATAGGATATAAGTACATTTCTGTAGTGCTGGTTAAAGTGATACAGACCCCTCAGGCCCTGACAGAGGTGTCATTCAATGAGCTGTATAATCAATGTGTAATCACAAAAGTTGGAAAAATATTTTAAGAAGGTTGAAAAGTTACTTAGTGTTGCTGTAACGGTAAGTTGTCTCACTGCCATAAGCACAGCTGCAATACTCCACAACGCATACACGAGGATGATTGACAGTAATAAGACCTGTGTCCTTATATTATACTTTCACAATCACAATTCTGGCCCACCTGCCAGGTCTGTTTTCATCTTCTGCTCTCCTCGCCCTGCAATGAGACTCATCTGATGCACCTGTGTGCTATTGCCCTGCAGCACAATCAGGCTCATATCATGCAACTGTTCATCTGCCTTCAAATACAGTTATCTGGCGAGCAGAAAGCACTGGAGTTTTGAAAGCTATTAGCATAAATAAACGTGCCTACCGTCATTGTCTGCTGTCTCCCCTGATCCCAAATACCTTCTCATTTCCTGGATTTCCCTGGGTTGACTTATAGGACAATATAGCTTCTTATTTCCAGTTCCTATGCACCCAGTCTCTGTGGAGAAAATTATTTTATAACCATATCTTGTGTCATGCAGTATGAGGTAATGTTTCATACTTTTCTGTGGTTTTGCTTGGTGTAGGTATGATCTAAAATTCTTGACCATGCTTGTTTCACTCTAGATGGGCAGGAAACATTATTGACAGCAACTTCTGACTACTTTTGTTCTATCCATTCAATCCCGGCAGTTTCTTAATTTGAATGAGTTTTTTCCAACTACCCTGGAGATATGACAGAAACCTCAAACCCCAGTGTTTTGTTGCATTCTAATTTAAGAGACTCAGTTCAGATTAAGCTAAGGATAAAGAAATTATACCAAAGAACGTCTGACCTGTTGTGGTAAACATAGAGAAGAGAGCAGGAAGTTCATGTGAGCTTATAGTCTACCTTTAGTTCTGCTGAAGATAAAAATGCATAGCTTAAGATAAGTGTTGGAGACTTCCTTACTATTCACAGTTATAACATTTAATGATACAGGCTTATATAAATATATTTTTTTTCCCAATGATTTTACTTCCCTTAGTGTGTAAACTGGCACATTCTCAGCATTGTAAAACAAAACATCCTGATGTTGGTGAAGTGAAAGTTTCTATTTCTACTCCTCAACAACGGCTTTCACTGCCACTTGACATTCGGCAGCGAAAGCTGCTTTTCAAGATGGATTATTCATCAGCAGTTTGATCCTTTGCTCAAATGTCACCAGAAAAATACATCCAACTTGGCAGCAGCACTAGTCTTTCTGCAGCTCTGCAGGGTATGTGGCCTTCAGACAGATTAAGACGTATTTGTTCAGGCACATTGTTTTCCATTCTGTTGTTGTGGTAAAATCCTTGTACAGTGACATACAGTTTTGTGAATAACATTTGGAGATCACACCCCAAAGAATGTCTAAATTAAGAAGGTCATGTAGATGACAGATGAATAGATGACACATTCTTGTAGGGTATGAGTGTGGGAGGGGTTAGGGTATAAGGCACCTTGCAAAGTAGACTGATTATGTGATTATGAGCAATGCCCAATAGGCCACACACAATTTAGGACATTCCACAAATACAACAACCACATGCGGATTTCTAATACAAGTTTATGGCAATAAAGTTGAACAAAAGACATGGTGTTTAAATGATCATAACCCTAAACAAACAAACCTGAAAAAAAAAAACAGCAATACAGAACTGAATACAATAGTTGTTACCAGTACACAATGAACCGGCTATAAAATACACAACTGTTACCTACATGTTGTGACACTTAATAATAGGTGGTGCTAGTTAAGACTTTAGTTGTATTAAATAATTTACTGCTGGTTCCTAAAGGAGTGATGCTTTAAAACCAGCCTGCAAATCAATGTCTACTACTGAAATATCACATTAGATCTATATCGGGTCTATAGGGGGTCCTCAGATTTGTATTCCTACTATCATTTATTGATGCATTAATTTGTTGTGAAGTGCTTTAGATCAACGGTTCCCATGGTGGAGTTGAGGCATCACTGGTGTTCCCGTTGTCTAACTGCATGCATCTATTAATGATGTCCATGGTACTGTGACAGAGAAGTAGAAATACTTTGTATTTTGCAACTCAAATGGAAGTGCTATAAAGAATGGACAAGAACACTAAGCTATTAGTTTTTTTTCAAGAGTTAGTTCCCTTAATTCATTAGAGATTGATTCAATGAAACTTTAGAAAGTATTGTTCGTGATGTGCTTTGGAGAGGGAGAGAGAGGAACAGCGTTTGCCAAGAAGCTGTTTGTCCTAAATTCAAAGGTAATTATAATTAATTTTCTGTTTAAAAACAGGATTGTTGTTTTTTGTCTTTGTCACTTGGGGTTTCAAAATAGAAAAGGGATATTCACCATGTAACACTAAAAATGGCTATTCTGTTTGCCTAAATGTGCCTATTAAAAAATTTACCAAAACACAGAGTAGTTTTAAATAATCAGAGCTGGATTTTGCTGCCTTGCTGTCTGCAAACATGTTTTACTCTTGTAATGACCAATCTCTGAATTCATAAATCAAATGTTTTTTAAGGTCTTTAAAACACTTGTTTCATTAAAATATCCCACCAGTTGTAGTGACTGTGTTGGTTGTAGCATTAAAATCACACCAGACTTAATATTGTGTGGTAAAATGCCCAAGAACGAGATCAAACAAGAACAGCAAAATGTTCCTAGGGGGGCTCACATGCTTTGTTAAAGGAGGACAAATAAAGCTTTAGCTTAATAGGTAACTGCTTTTGGGTGCATCACACAGCTCAGTGGTAAAGCAGGTGCAGCATAGAAAGGCAACAGTCCTCAACTCTAATCAGCATTCTCCCTGTCCAATAAAAGCCACTACTGCTACAAAAACCTTCACTAAAATGTACTTTCTTGTTTTAGAGTGGCTCCTGGTAATCACTTTCATTATCACTCGATCTTACAAATACTTCAACTGAGGGTGTCTGCATTCAGGGACATTAATTCAGTCATCTACAGGTCCTTTCCTGCTCCTGCCCCTTAGTTTGTCTCTGACCTACTCACCTCTATATCCCTCAGAAAATCTTTGACCTCCTGACTCTGGGGGTAGATGCCTTTTCCTTTGTCCAGTTTTGCCCCAGGGGAAAAACAAATTCCAGACTTCAAACCGTAATAAACTATCTGCTTTTTTAATGCTGATGGTCTTAAAGGTCAGCACAACTCAAAGTACTCAAAGCTCGTTTTTTTCAGTTGTGTTAGTTGCTTCCTCCAATTTCATTTGCACTGTGTAAAACTTTTAATTGGAGACGATTACTTTGTAGGTTTTAAGAATTTTTGCCAAAAGTAACAATTTATTAATTTAATTTATTTATTTAGGTTCACTAATCTTAAATAGTGATTAAAAATGTTTGCATACATTTTAAAACCTAAAAAAGCATATTAGCGTTGTTATCTGATATTAATGAATTGTATTTTCTGCTTTAAGCTTGACTTCTTACATCACATTTCCTGTCCAAATGTATGGAATGAGTAAATGGGACACTGGGACATGATCTTATTGGATCCAGCTGTGCCCGCTCAGAGGTTGCCTGCGCTCACTTGGCCTGAATTCCCAAGACATCAGAGTACAATAAAAACAATCTGTGTTTATCAAAGCAATTTCCATTACAAGAGATTAGCATGGAAATATGCATACTAGGTGTTTGAAATTCATTTTTGGTGCTTCTTGCAAAAACATACTGTGGCAAAGAAATTCAAAGTGCCCAAGATCTCATCGAATCTGTTGCTTTCCCTGTGAAACAAGAAACCCTTACTTTAGTAGTAACAACATGACATTGATACATTCTATTAAAAGTAATTAGGTGAATCTTTTACACAGATACATTTTTTTACATTTTCCATCAGTCAGCGAACTTCAGACTAAACACTATCCTAAACAAAGTCTTTCCCACAATAAAAATTTGAACAACACGTGTCCTTGGATTGGAATAAAAGAAGAAACAGAATTATTTCGAAAAATTGTTGTTGCATATGCAAACTTAAAATGGGCAACTGTGCATTAGCTCTATAATGTTTTATATCATGGACCTCCAGCATTAATCTTTCTGCTAAACCATTATAGGCCCCCATAAAATCAGTGTATGGAAATATTTATATATTTTTAATCAACTTCAAAGCAGTTTCTAATCACTTCTTATTTCATTCTGAATATTTTTTGTCATTCATTTGAATGGGCATATTGTTTGAATTTGCTCTTTCTAAATGTCAACCTCCGAGAACCTTTACATTTTCTGTCACAATAAAACGCATTGGCGTTGAGTGCCTGGGAATTCTGAAAGAGTGACAACTGCGCTGATGGTTTTAGTTGTTGACAGTAAAGCTTAAGCTGCTGGAACCCTTTGGAGGTTCCTAGTCCCTGTCTTCCTGGATTTCCATCACACCAACCTAGAAGTAAACAGAACACAAGGTCAATAGGCCAAAATCCCCATATGATGAAGGGCCCCTGTACATTCAGGGATGCAGCTTGATGGTAGCGTCGTCAAATTGTTTTTTTTTTTATTCCTACAGTCCTTACTTACTTGTATCATGTAATTTCGTGTCATTATCAAAAAAATATGTTTAAAAAATACAGTACAACTTTGAAAGTCATGTCAATTTGATGTTTGATCATTGTCCTTACTCACAGGTCATCCTAAGCATCCAAAATACTTTTCAGACACTTAGTTATCTTTATCGTGGTTTAGTTTGGACCCAGCACTCACAATAATGTTTGTACATTTTGTGTTGTAAAACCACAAACTGGTATGTAGCCGTTGTTTTTTTAATAAGATACTTAATAGTCTTTTTACTGTGTATTTTCATTAATACAGCCCACATTGCTTATCTGGATTACTGTTCTGCCACCTCTAAAAAACAGAGAGCTCCGGCAATTTCACATCAAGTACACCTAAACTATTGTAGACAAAATCTAAAAGAAAGAAACTCAGGAAAATCAGATTGTGTAAATAACAGTTGAGAAATTGCAAATAAACTTTACAGCACAATAAAACCCTTCTAACATTTGCTGTCACCAGCCACTGGGTTCAGTGTAACAGAACTTAAGCAGCTTTCAGACCTGAGTCCAAAAGGAATTTTCTCTAGCTGCTAGTATTTCTTAGATCTTTCTTGGATAAGCACTTTGTGGAACATACCAATCTGGGTTAAACAGTACATTTCAATTAGTTGCCTTTATGGGTACAAATCTCTTGAAGAAACATAACTTGGTGTGATTTAATTCATTTGAAAATGAGATCTAAAACAATAAATGACCCAAATGCAGAAAGTGGTGCCTAATAGATTGTTAAGGACAACCTGCAGATTATAGTAATACATAATAAATTCATTTTATGCAGATCTTTATCATGTAATTTAATGTTATTTTCTGGATAATTCCTGAATTTATATGTTTACTGTACATAGTATGATATTGCATGTACAATTCTATTGTGTCATAGACTAAATAATAGATTATTTGTCTGGATATTGTAACAAACAGGCAATGGTTAATCTTTTAATTAAACACTTCGGATATAAAATCAGAAGAAAATAAGTACATATTTGCAAACATTAAAAAATGCAGAGACTTCTGTTGGATGCTGCTTTTCGCCAAACCTTTAAAAAAATCAAGTGTCTGGCCACTGAGAAATTGTACCTGTCTCAGGTCCCAGTTTGATTCACAAATCTCATGAAACCTTACTCTCTATATTGGAGATCTTCATCAAGACTCCTCTGCAGACCCTGAGGATATTGCCTTCCCTGTCTGTGAACTTAAATATGTGGTAACAAAACCTGACATCTGATGTTGCTCGGACAGGTAAATGGGAAGTGATCTTTTAAGGTGGCAAGCTCCCTTACTTCCTGACCATGAGACAATGAACTGTGAGGAGGCTCTGTGTGAGAAGCAGGGATTCAGTTGCAGGCAGCTGAATCAGTGCTCTGTTGGTTCCCTTCTGTCAGAGCGAGTTTGTTGAAGGTGGGTCAATGAGGACTTTCTTTGGCAGAGGAATTTTACACACAAACACACACACATGCTATGTTTCTATATCCTTGAACGGACTTTCCATTGACTTCCACTCATTTGTCAAGACATTCTACAGGCTAACCATGACCCTAACCCTTAACGTAACCATTAGCAATAGATGCCTAACCATAAATCTAACCCTAACTCAAGGAATCACATGTGGTACATGAGGTGGAACGAAATTCTAATCCCCTGTGCAGTTTACACCCTGATAGCAATTTTAAATAGTATAATAAAATATAAAGAACTATACGAGAAATAGGATTTGACGACACAGAATCTACAATATGGACACAGAATCTACAATATCGGACTTCGGACATAGCAGCAATGAAAATTCGGAGTGAAAGTGACATATTAAGTGACATTTTAAAGTGACATTTTAAAGTGTGATATTAAAGTGAACAGTGCCGGTTAAATGAGAAAGTGTTTTTCATTTGTAATTGAGTGTGTTTGATAGTCTCACAGCTTCAGGAATGAAGGTGTTTCTCAGTCTGGTGGTCTTACACTTGATGCTCCGCAGCCTCCTGACTGAGGGGAGCGGGACAAAAAGTGAGTGTGCTGGGTGTGTGGGGTCCTTCATGATGCCGGAGGCCCTCTTCCTGCATCTGGAGGTGTAAATGTCTGTGGTGCTGGGGAGGCTGACTCCAGCAGTCCTCTGTGCAGCCTTCACCACCCTCTGCAGAGCTTTCCTGTCTGCAGCAGAGCAGCTTCCATGCCACACGTTGATGCTGGAGCACAATTTACTCAATTTACACCACAAAAAAATTCCATTGCCACAGAAGTGTCACATTTGCTTTTGTTTAATTGGACTTTACACAGACTGAGCAGTTGTGAACTGCAAACAACAACTTAAATTGTACTTCCAACTACCAGCTGAACTGCAACTCACCAAAACAGTTTTTGAGTCAGCGGGTTTTTATATTGTTGGGTGAAAAGATGTGTGTGCTCTAGTGGATTTGACACACAAAAAGAAAGATATTTCTGTACATTCATTTCCTACGGAACCGGCATTTGATCAGCGAGAGTTTCAAGGACTGAACAAGTCCAAGAGTAAGCTACATGCTGAAGTCAATTTCAATGTGTAGAAAAGCATTATTTTAACTTTCACAACGCTGATGTTGCTAACTTGTCCTGTGTGCCAAGTTTCACTCAACTGGAAATAACTGCCATCACTTACTATCGATTATCATTGCCCATGTTTCAAGCATTTAAACACTAAGTTACACTTAGTTGTAAATTTTTAAACGAATGGTAACGTCAGCCAACAATAAATTCAGTAAACACCTTGTTGGTGGTCCTTTACTGTGTAACGAAGGAATAGATTCACAATTCTTAGCTAATACAGATTAGAAAAATGGTCCCCAATTATAAAAGGGGTTTGTGGCTTTAATGCCAATAATGATTTCTTTCATAAAAAATTGAGAAGGGCGTAAAAAGCTAAGTAGATATAAATTTATTTTGCAATATTGATAAACTATATTTAACAACCCATTTTTGTATTTTGAGATATAGCACTTTAGTTTTGTATCAGACACAAAGTAGTTGTTTAAATTAGAACTTTTTATTTAATTTTAATCCGCCATTATTACTATATATATATATATTTTTTTTTTTATTTATTTATTTATTTATTTAATTTTATTTTATTTTATTTTTTTGTGAGAGATGAGAGGGGTACTGTGCTCCAGAAATTTTTGCTTTGCTGCGCCCCTGTACATTCACGTAGAAACCAAGCAGCTAAGCAAAGCACAAATGAACTCGTGCGGTCTAAAAGGTCCAGCGTTTTGCAGAGACACACCTTCCAGTCCAAACGCGCTTCCTTGGATGTCACCCTCCCCCATCCAACACCCCCCGTTCCCTGTTCTCAAGATTTCCCTGAGTCCACAATAAACTTTCATTCTGGAAAGTAGTCACACATGTGCTTTGCGTGTCATCCTGTCTCTCCGGGAAAGCTGCAGAGCATTTTATTCAGTAGTTACTGGTTTTCTTTTCAAAAACGCACGAAGAAAAGACGGACAACGGAATAAAGGAGCGCACAGGTGGAGCGTCTTTTTCCATGTCCAATGGTTAAATCTTTTCGGAGGCTGCAGAGTAAATAAGTAACACGACTATGACAGGAAACGAGATTATCAGCGTGTGTTGATTCCCGCTTTGTTTGTTTTCCTGTTTTTACTCGTGCATGTTTTGATTTTTTTCTAATTTTGTGGGGCGTTCTGCTTTGCGCAAAGCTTCCCAAGAAACCCCCTGGGATGGAAAAACTTTGCCTCCTCTCGACTTTGGACAATAAAAACTCCCCGGAAAGAAGTAAGTAACCGCTATGGAGCCGGAAAATGCCCCGAACACCAAACCAAAAGCTGCTGGAGTCGGAGGGTGAGTCGCCAAATCACATATTTTCCTTTTTATACATTTTATGCATTAATAGTTTTAACGGTAGATTCTGTGGGTGCTTAAACATACCTGAGTTTCAACTAAAGATCATTTCAAAGAGAAGTGATGTTTTGTAATGTGTACGTAAAAAAAGTTGTTAAAGTTGCTGAGCTGGGGAGAAGCTCAGATTAGTTTGCAGATATGAAGTTGAGCGGGTGGGACAATTTAATAAGTTGCAGATAAACGTGTGGAAACAATTCTGCATGTTCTCTCTGCACAGCTCAATGAGAGTCGGCTCCTCAACTTGTTTCAGAATTAAGTGCCAAGCGATGTGGGACTGATTTGTGGGAGATGTGCTAGAGGCAGTAATCATCTCCTCCTTCCTCTCCTCCCGACTGTGCGTTTTACTCAGCTGATTGACCAGCTGTCCCAAAGGGAGGAGAGGGTTTTTATTTTATTTTATAAAGCCAAAACTTCGTATCATTCTGCACTTGTTGAGTAAAGGCGTTTTGGCCAAACACTGTTACTTTCCTCAGTTCATTTGGGTTTAGTTTAACAAAGTACTTCTAAAACACAGTTTTTATCTTTATCTGATAGGAAAACAAAAGTTTTCTGTGACTCTTCAAGACCACAGATGTAAAAACTAATACATATAAAATAAGATAATCTTAGGTTCTGCTTTCACCTTAAACCAGCAGTCAAACTAACCAACTTTCAGTTGCTTTGGGTAATTAATCACAACTTAATGCATTTTAAAGAAATCAAAAAAGATCCAGAACTTAGTTTAGATTTCCATGTAACACAGTCCAAATTTGATGAAGTGCTATAAATAATGCGTGGCGCAGCAAATAGCAAAGCTGACACTAAAAAGAAAACTATATGTATTTGCTGGTTTGGTTTTATTTTACAAAAGCGTTTAAATCCTTGTATTCAAAAATAAGATTTTATTTTATTTTTTGTTGACTAACACTAAGTGGTGCTTAATGGTAAAGTTAAATAAAAACATAAATAATAATCCAATAGGTAAATATGTTGCACTTCATGACTGTCGAACCCAGTCATTTCAGCTGAGTTTCCTGACATTTTTGGATGTCTCTGTTCTTTCATACACTTGAACGAATAGTTTTGCGCTTTACTCCTCACTTGTCCCATCTGTGTTCAACTAGCCACCTCTGCTACTTCCTCCAGTTAAGCTTTGGTTCCTCATTTTCCATCACAGCAACTATTTTTATTCAAACAACTGCTCCATGCTACAATTATCAACTGTCAGTTAGTCAGCCCTTGAAAGGTCAGTTTACTGTGTTGCATCCTCTCGGACTTCAGTTTTTAAACGTCCTTTTTTTAAATGTATGCTGATTATTTTCAGCTTTCTGCGTCCGGCCTCCTCTGTGCTGTTTGCGGCCAACTCTTTAACATTTCATGACAACATTTTCAGCACAAAAAAAGAGGGCCTTCTCAGCACATCTAATGCCAGCTTCCGATTGAATGCTTATGAAAATAAGCAATGGAAAGCATGTGGGGCTTGTGCAACCTCCGTTCTGGTCTTGCCCTGGGTAACGGGTGAATATCTAAAACCCCCAATGGCTTTGGTAATGTCTTTAGGATCGTTGTCTTGTTCAAAAGTAAGCATTTCCATCGTCTGTATTGGCCTTTGACATATTATCTCACTGCAATACAATGGATCAACATTGCTTTTGTAAATAGATCTACAGTAGTTTATAGTTGGCCAGAAATAAAAATAGTTATCAGTATTTAAAAAAAAACATTAATACATATAATTCATTATCCAGTATAGTGATTACATTTCCATAACATTTAAAAGTGTATTCTAAAAAACACAAGATCTAGATGATGGGAAATGTAATGATTTGAGTGAATTGCTGACCCTTGTTTTAAAATAAAATACATCTAACGCTCTGAAATTCTGAGCTTGTAAAACCTTTTTACAAAAGTTTATTTTACATTTTGGGAGAATGGATTAAAACTTACTTAGAAGCTTAAGTTTGAATCATATATTTTGATTGTTGGCCAAACTTTCTAAACCTTTTCTTTCTTTGTTTTTAGGAGAGTGCTGATTCTTTGGGCAATACTGGTGGTTTTTATCTGTTCTGTGAGGCCAACACAAGCACAAGGTAAGGAAACTGAGTATGATGACGCCTAAGTAGTGTTTTTTTTCCCAATGCAGCTACATTGTTGGTCCGCTTAAATCTCAAATGTGAGAAATGCATGGAAAAAAAGCAGATCCGAATGGAAGTATTCATGTTATACAGCAATAAAGATGACAGATGAAGGAGAGGCCAACCTGGCACGAAACAACTAATGTGTTTATTAATTTTTCTTTATTGAGCACAAAAGTGATAGGCATCCATCTTGCTCATCCCATAAGACGTGTAATATCATATCTTTGTTGGTATATGATACACTGTATTGAAGTTCTGAGATACTTCAAGCTTGTCTTGAAGACTTTATGCGTGTGTTGCAAAATCTTTTAGTAACACTTCTCGAACTTGATGGTGTTCATAAATATTGAATTAAAAATACAGTGAAATATTTGTATATTATTTTTTAAATCTCTTTTTAATAACTTTAAAACGGCCTGTTATCATTTGCTTTTTCCTTGGTATTTGTTAGCTCTGACAGCAGTTATTAAAAAAAAAGTCCAATAAGTTTATAGACTTCAGACAAAATATACCATTCATTTTTATTCTGAGCTTTTTTAGTCCATTATTCAGTGTTGAAATGATGAACAGGGTAAAAAAAATTTTGGGGAACTATCCAGGGTCCTGATAGGTCAATTCAATATAGGCACTGTATCTAATGTAAAGGTACTTTACATTATGATATGAGTCAAGGCAATAAAAGCTTGTTTCATACAAACAAATAATATTTCTACTATGTCATACTAAGACACTGGCAACAATAAGATTGTAATGACATTGTAATATTGAGTATATCGTAGAATTCAAAAGTATATAATTATTTAGCCATTTGTAGTAGCACAACTAAGGAAAAGTTACAGAGACCAATTAACCCAACATTCATGTTCTTCAAGCCGGAGTACCTGGGGAGAACATGCAAACTTTACGTTGAAAGACTCCAGGCCAAGATTTGAACTCATTTCTGCAAAGCAACAGGTTTAGCAAGTTTTCTAGTGTGCACCACTTTAAAGGGGCAATTTTTCTTTCATTTTTCTCTTGTGCACGCATGAAGAAGAACTACAAAGACTGCACGGTGAACAGGGACAGGACTTGCTCATTGGCTGTGCTTAGGCAGAAGTTTTACTGCCTTTCTAGTTACTTGCTTGCCAAACTTGTCTTTGCATACAATTTTTATACACCCAATTCTTTGTTATTTCTGTTCTGCTCATCAGGAGGTCACCAAGAGCCGCAGGCAAGCCGCCTACCCACTAAAATTAAAACATGATGTGCAGGAAACTCTCAGAAAACCCACGACACAATCAAAGAGCAGTTTTACTTTCTCATAATTTATTAACAATTCAAATCAGCGCTGCATTAGAAAATTGACTGTACATGGTCTTGTTGTGGGATTTAATTTCTCCCAATGTTTTCTCTCTATGCTTTAGTTTTTAAGTCTGGCTGATCTCCTGCTGCTTCTGCAAAATGAGAAGTGTTTCTCTTCTCCTAAAATAATTTATTCTTATTTTCTTTTTCTTTTTTTTCTTTTGCTGAGCTGGAATCTGTCTCTTAGTTAATCAGAAATAAGGGATAAGTTCCATTTTTTCAGTGAAACTGCAGACTACATGTTGGAGCTAAAAAATAGGCAGTAAATTGTTTTGGGTTGTGCTAAGTTGTGTTTTGCCTTTTGTCTTCTTTTGATAATCTGAATGAGTGCAAGTGTAGTCTAACAAAAAGTGACCGGTATGGTCATGGAAAATATATTCCTCTTTTTCAAAGCAAAAATGAGTTTTCACATCACGTTGTGTCTATTTTTGGTCTATTTGTTAACTACAGTTCTTTTAATGAGGACTATATATAGACCGGTTCACTTTTTAGTGAGTTTATTTATATAGCACCAATTTACAACAAATGTCATCGCCAGGCACTTTCCAAGAAAATTATTTCATTCCAGTCATGCATACTTATGGTACGAGTTTACATGCAGTCACTACAGCCAAAACTCTTGGTAAGGGTGTTTAGGTGGCATCAAGGTAGAAGTCGATCAAAACGTGGAAACTGTTGGGACACCAAAGTCAGTTTCCACTGTAAAAATTAAAGCTTTTTTTCAGAAGAGGAAGTATGATGGCAAAGAATCATGGGGAAGGAGAACTGGATTGAAGGATGTATGGATGGATAAATACAGTAATGTGTAGAATTATCATTAAACCCTAGAAGATGCAAAAAAGGATTTAAGTTATTCAAACATCAAAACCAATGACATTCATGCTTCATTCTATTTAAACATAGGTGTATCTAAACTTCTGACTGGAACTCTATATTCTTTTCTTATAACAGTTTTCCTGTACATGCTACAGTATGCAGTTGCTTTAAGAGCAGACATATATTATTAACAATGCAGCAAAAACAAAGTCTGTTTCTTTTTAAACTGAAATGTGGGTTTAATTAGGGCCTTCCTCAAAAGTGTGAATCCAATTTGGAGCAATATGCATTGCACACAGCGCGGCAAGGTGTAAGCATTACTCAAATTTTCTTCCCATGAGATGCAAGTAGCAATTAAAACCTGCGGCAAGCACTGCAGTATATTTCTGAGCACAAGCTCCCGTCAGAGGAATCATCCTTAATCAGCAGACATTACTAGATAAAGCGAGATAGCATTTCTAGCTGTGCACCTTACATCTCCACAACCGTCCCCTCGGGGGACCAGTTAGACTTCCATTTGCTGAGATTGTCCTAATTAAGACTTGATGTAAGAATTACGTAATATCCAGCAATCCCTGAAAGCAAATGATGACATGTGACCCTACATGCGAAGACCTTAATGCAGCATTTTTTTGCTTCAGGTTTTCAATTAGTCTGATTTTAAAGCTGTAAATTCCCAGTTTCGCTTCACGGTTCCTGTTTTTTAATTTTGTTCAGTTTATGCTTTGATGCAGATCAGTTGAGTAGAAAGCTCATTGAAGAGTTTAATTCTTTTAAAGCTGTGCCACTTTTTTCTTTGAATGTCACTCTGAGTAATACTGTATGTGGAGTCATTTTGTTCTCATCTGTGATGTACCCCCATTAAAAATATTAAATCAGGAAGAGAAAAAAACAGCAATACTTTTTGGAAATTCTACCCAAAAAGTGACTGACTTCTCTCCTCTTTTTATTACAGATGTGGACATCCTGCAAAAGCTTGGTCTTTTTGGGCACAGGACAGGTGTCCCATCACCAGTGGAAGCTCGCTCCATTCCCATTGGCGTCATCCCCTTTAAGTCCAATGTCATCGTCACTCCGAGAGCACGCCTGCAAGTGCCTCTCCGGAACATTATCCCAGCCAGCTACAACATCACAAGCCTCTCCGTAATCCTCAGCTTCTGCGTACACCGTTTCAACGGTGCCTTCCTTTTCTCTGTTCTGTCTAAGAGAATGAATGTTCAACTTGGAGTGCAGTTCACGCCGGGGAATGTTTTTTTATATGTCGGGCACAAGAACTCTGTGAGTTTTAATTATAACGTCTATGATGGCCGGCGGCATAGTTTTGCTTTGGGCGTTCAAGACCATCAGGTATTTTTGCACACATCCTGTGGTAAGGTAAGCTTACATGCAAATTTGTCCTCCAAAAATGACCAAACCCTGGATCCAGAGGGTACCTTCCTGCTGGGCAAAATGAACCCCAACTCAGTGCCATTTGAAGGCGCAATCTGTCAATTTGACATTTATCCCTCTGCCGAGGCAGCTCATAACTATTGTGATTACATTAAGAAACACTGCAGAGAAGCTGACACATATCGGCCCCTGTTTCCAACCGTGTTACCTCTATTTTCAGGCCCGGATATTACATTTACATCATTACTTACAGAGAGATCTTTAGCTGCAGAATATGCTGCTGTGTCTGTCTCATCGCCAGCTAATGCTGAGTTTGGTAACCCTGCAAAATTTTCATCTCCAACTGTTACCACATCTCGGATCCTGAATCCACCAGATCCAAAATATGTCCAAAAAAACAAAAAGCAGAGGGAAAGTGAGTCTTTTAAGGCTTCTGGGAAAAGTTTAGTTCTTCCTGTCTTCATCAGAATGTCAGAACACTTTGATACCATGACCTTTTCCACACTGGGGACTCCTTCTAAAACCTACGTTCCCCATGAAGATAAGCTGACCACAGTAGCTCCAAAGAAACCTGAGCCAAAAGTGACCAGTGATTTCAAACCAACCACAGTCCCTGCAGTGACTCCAGCTGCAACAGATGGCTTTCAGACATTTGACCTGGAGCCGACCCGGTTCTCACTGCTTGCAGGACCACCTGGGTTAAAGGGAGAACCAGGATCACCGGTGAGTGCCAAAAAAAACCTGTATCAGAATCTCTGGAAGGATTTAACCATGTTTGGTGTGCTGTAGTGTAGTTTTATTGAATCACACTAGGTGTTAGAACTGCAGTAGATCCAGAGCTAAGTTTTGAACTTTTTAAAGGTACAGTCACAGATGGAATGAAAAGCATGTTTAAGTGTTAGTTTGTTGTATTTTTGTTAATTGAGTGTGTGTTTCTGAAACAGCTGCTGACTTGGATAATGTAATCCCTTACTGTTTAGCGATCTCGGCAGTGTGGCTAATGTTATTAGTAGAGGGTTCTTGACTCAATTCTTGCTTTTTCAATTTTCCAGCCATGCATATGTGAGGTCTTCGATGTTTTCAGTCCACACCAACTTTGGCGCTCATTAATGTGTGATCATTCCTTTCAAAAAGCTGTGAAATGATAGGTCTTTGAAGCTTACTTACTGGTGTGAATGGCATCGAGGTATAAGATTCCTCTGAGGTGATATTTGACTTCTCAGAGAGGGAAAACATCTTAAATAGGATAGAGAGGTTTAAAGGATAAAACGGTATTACATATTCAGCTACTTAAAATATGTATTTAGGATGCTAAAGTGTTCGCCTCTTTAACTGGTAGCTCTGATAAAGTTGTGTAAAAAGCCATAAATTGAACAAAGAATATTCTGACATGTAAAATTTAGAATAGTCTAATGTGATATGTAATTCATTCATATATATATATATATATATATATATATATATATGCTTAAATTAGTCTCTCCAAACTTTTAATTAAAAATTCACAACTTGATTTGGGTACGCATATAACGTAACACTTCCTTCATATACTTAAAAGCTGTCCACCATGCCAAGAAACTGTCTTTTTTTTCTACCACTACAAATGAAACCATGCAAGCTTAAGACTAAGATCATGTTTATCAGTTTCAAGCAGTCTATGTGGGTCTAATGTGAGACAACAAATGGATTTATTAAAAAAACACTACATAACCCTGCATAAGTTAAGAGTAGGATCTGATATGCACTATTACAGTGCACAACATTATGAGCTCTGTAACATAACATGAGTTTTTGTATACTATTTATTATTGGACCACCAAACCATATTGGGTTTTCTTTGGGTTTTGTTTCTTTCACAATCATCTTAGTGCCCAGACTTTTACTAAACTTTACCTGGAAAACCATTAAAGGTGATGCTTTAGAGTAAGGATGTCCATATATGCCCCTCAAGTTATTTGCAATCCTCTGAAAGATAATCTCAGCCATAAAGTCTATTTAAGATTGATACTTATTAGGCCCACCGGCATCGGTTGTCTAAAATAATTATAGTGCAATTTTCACAGACAAATTTTAATCAAACCGTAACATTTTGTGTAGAACTAAAATGACTCATGCTTAACTATGCCAATATTCTTAGCCATGCTATTTGTTTTGCATAATAATAGAGACTACATTAAACAAGTTATTCTTATTACTTTTAATCAGCGGGAGGCCCCGGTGAGAACTGTAAGGAAACGCTACCTAACTCCTGAAGTGGCTGCACATTTTATCCAGATTGTTCAAAGCACTCCTGCAGAGATTTTAACAGCACCTTGTGATTTTATTGTTAACAATCTTAACTACAATCTCAAGTCTATTTTAACAAAGACTATTAACACAAATCCCAAACAATGAGGAAATTAAGAAACTGAAGGGAAATTGCAGGATTGCTGAAAGGAGATTGAGGAGGACAAAGTTAAATATCCATTACCAGATTTTACGCCAACAACTCAAAACCTACAATAATACCATCAAACAGGCAAGAATTACCCATTTCAAAACACTAATTTCCGAACATAAATATAATACCAAATTCCTCATTTTCCACCATTGACCTTTTAATTAACAGTAATTTTGGCAGCTCACCCAAACCCTGAGTTAGTCTCTGTAGGGACTTTGCAGAGCACTTCAGGAATAAAATCGATGACATCAGATCCAGTCTTTTATCCCAAAAGCTTTTAGCTGTCTCCACACCTGGATCATTGCTCTTACCTGAGGAAACACTGGAGAGTTTTGCCCTGGTTGATGCGAGGACACTTGGTCGAGTCTTCTCCCAGGTAAACCCTACAACCTGCCTTTCAGACCCAACTCCCATGCCGTTTTATGGATTTTATGGATTCTTTGAGGAACAGCTGTTAAACATTGTGAATTGCTCTCTTCAGACGGGTGTCTTCCCCTCCGTCTTTAAGACAGCAGTGCTGAGGCCCCTTCTGAAGAAGAGCAATTTAGATCCGAACATTCTCAACAATTAACGGCCTGTATCCAACTTACCATTTTTAAGTAAAATTTTAGAAAAACTGGTTTTTAACCAAGTGAATTATTTTTTTAACCACAAACAACATTTTAGAGAAGTATCAGTCTGGTTTTAGGAGGAACAACAGTACTGAGATGGCCCTGGTAAATATTCTAAATGACACCAGGTTCAGTTTAGATAATCATAAACTCACAGTCTTGGTACTGCTGGATCTTACTGCCGCCGTTGATACAGTAGACCATCACATTTTATTAAAAAGACTGAAGAACCTGGTCGGCCTCTCTGGTGCTGCTTTTAACTGGTTTGCTTCTTATCTCAGGGACCGATACTTCTTTGTAAATATGGATACGTGTTCTTCTGGATCCCATGAGATTAAGTGTGGGGTTCCCCAGGGGTCCATTTTAGGTCCAATTCTTTTTAATCTGCTTCCCCTGGGGAATGTCATCAGGAGGCACGGCATCAGCTTTCATAGTTATGCTGATGATACGCAACTGTACATTGCCGTGTCTCCTGATGACACAGGGCCACTTGATGCCCTTTTTAACTGCATTTTAGATATTAAGTCATGGATGGCAGCAAATATCCTACAGCTCAACCAGGGCAAAACTGAGGTTTTAGTCATTGGTCCTGAAGGCAAGAGAGAGAAACTTTTATCAAAATTGCATAATCTTAAACCAGCACAAACAGTGAAAAATCTGGGTGTGATTTTTGACTCTGGGTTTAGTTTTATTCCACATATCAACAACATAACAAAGATAGGTTTTTACCATTTTAAGAATATAACCAGAGTCCGCCCGTTTCTCTCTCAAGCCAGCACGGAGGTCATGTTTTAATTGGATGTTATGTTTTAACTCCATGTTTTAGTTAAACATTTTAATTACATGATATTTTACATTTTATATTTTTATCTTATCTTAGTTCTCAGCTCCAGTGTATCCTCATGGGGCTCGACTGCACTGGGAGCTGCCTTAGGTCCACGGGGTGGGGGGGCTGCTCTGGCCTGGGGGGCTGGAGGACCCTGCACCTTGGTGTGGTGCCTCTTCTCTGCCCGGGTTGGGACTGTATCTGTGGCGGCTCCCTGTGGTTGTTGGCGGGGGGGCCTGTCAGTGTAGTCGGCCCCGAATGTGGCTTTTTCCTTGCCTTAGGTCTGGGTGCCCGGCCATGTCTCTGTTAGATAGGCTGTGGGTCTGACTCTGTGTGTATGCGTGTGCATGTGTATGTGCTTGTGTATGCGGGTGTGTGCGTGTGTTTGTCTTTGCGTCTCTTGGGGTATTCATTCATTCATTCATTCATGGGGATGGGTGTGTTCGTTTTTATCATTGTTGTTTTTAGCCTTTATAAGGCTCTTTGTGTTGCTTTTAAAGTATGAAATTTTGATTTGATTTATTCAAAAGCAGACATAAGCGCAACTAATTAACTTATTACAATGGTACCTTTTGCATTAAAAAAACATCCTGTTTTTGTTGCTTAGAGTGGGATAAAAATGTTTCTTGAGCATGAAAACAAAGAACAAACTAAAACACTTTAGAAATTTAAACATCACTTTTTCTTTTTTAGTCCTATATTTGTAATATATTTCATGTCTTTAATAAAAAAACAACTTTGTTCCTTTTATTAAAATGTGTTTTTGTTTGTTGTTAAACATTTTTTTTATTTGTTTTTGTGGCCAATGTGTACATGTGATGATTTTTGCCCAAGTTTCAACACTGCTGCTTTAAAAAAAACATAGAACTCTATTTTGTAGAATACATTATGAAGGATAAATTTGATCAATTACAAGGGCTGCTACTAATTAGGTCACTCAATTTATTTAGGATGTACAAAAACATTGGAATTAATAAAGGAGCAATGTCACGGTCTTCCAGTCACACATTTTCATACAGCAGTATCTATCTCCCGAGGCAATATGGAGCCCAGTATCCCATTAAGGACATTAAAACATGTGGACTGGGGATGCCACTGTTTGGATAATCAACCCAATTAAAAGACAACTCCTTTACCTGAGCCACATAGAAACCGTTTAATTGTAAATGATAACTGTCAGAATAATTCCTAATTTTATATTTCAACCTGTGTGCCATTAATAGTCTCCTCACCATTACATTTTTTTCCTCTGGTAAACAATCAAAGTAGAGACTTGTGGTCGGTATTGGAGCAGTGAAACTATTAGGCTCAGGAAGGACGTGGCAGGTGGAAGGATTCTCTCCCATAAAAAGTTATAAATTATTATTATCAGTATAGTCTTTTAATACTGATGTGCAGAAATCAACATAAGAGGAAAAACAGGTTTTAAAATAGCATATTTCAAAATGTATCTTTTTAAATCTTTAACTACATCGTATTTTAAACATCAACAGTCGGTCCATTTTTATCAGAAGTTTGATTTCTATAGTTATTTTGTTTAGTTTCTCCCTACAGATAAATGCATGCTGTTGTTTCTTTTTTCCTAAATGCTGTAAGGTAAATCATGAAAACATAAATTCAGTTTTTTTTAGAAGGCAAAGTAACTAGATATTCTATGCAAGCCTAACAAGAAGTCTTTGTTTGCTAACTCAACACATCTGTGTCAATACGTCAGGACAGCACACATAGCTGCTTCCTGTTTTACTTCCAGTTAAATGAGTAAAAAAGGAAGAACAAAAACTGTCCATTGGTGTCCACAGTCAATTCTTAAGGAATTGTATCTTGCATGTTGTAGTTCTTCCGCTTGTTTAAAAAACATGAATCAAATGAAGGTCAGACCATTTTAATTAGCTGGGTGGGAGCAAAAAGACATCTAAAACTGTCAGAACACCAGCCCTTGAGGACTGGAAGTGAACACTTATGTACTATACTGATGAAAAGATCTTGTTCAGGCTAGGCTAAATAAAGGCTGGGCTTTGCTGTCTGATACACTTACAAAGTTTTTTTCAATTGAAAGGATCTAAAAGGTTGATGTTGCAATAGAAAGAAGAGCATGCAGACTGTGGTGGGGTTTGTTGTTACTGGAACACTGCGAGATCCACTACTGATTGAATTACCTATCAAAACTGCTTCCAATAGTTGTGTGAAAACCAGAACAGAACTAAAAATCCATTGTAGATTCATTATCTTGTAACTCATTTTATTTCTTTAATAGTGTGTGTCTCTGAGCTTTTGTAGCTTGCTTATTTGATGTAAACAAAATGTATATACACATTATAAGAGTGAGGAATCTGGTGGCAAGTCACGCAACGTCACCATCGACTGCAGTGAAGCTTGACATGGTTTCTTTATGAAAGGGATAGGGAAAAACCTGAAAGAGCACCTACTTAGAGATTTATCGGCTTAATGTAAATGTGACTGGCTAAAAAATGTAAACGGTTGCACAAGTTGTTAAGGGAACTGTTAGAAGCAGTCAGCTGGCACTGACCTGATTAGTGACTGCAGCTTAGGCTACTTATCACGTGTGTATCTCCTGTTGGTTGCAATCGACAGGATCTAAGTTTGCAAAAAGCCTTTCGGCTTGTTAGACTGTTTGCTGTTTGATTATAATCAAACATGGGTTCCTTGCCAAGCCAGGCAAAAAAAACTCAATGTGCCTGGAATTATTACATAAGCCCAGAAGACTGCATCAGGTTGTTGTTGGGCTTATTTCCCTGTTTTTGCAATTCGACTGCTTCAGCTGTGAGAAAGTAACTATAAATCCCAAGATATCAAACAAAATCAGGTTCCATAGACTTGACCCCTCATTAAACGCGACCTTTCAGAGCTTTGCTAATCCATGTGTGAAATTGTTTTAAAGCTAGCCGATGCCTGTAATTAATGTGATTGGTTGTGGCTGGAACCAGCAGCGACCTCGCTGCCAGTACAATGACTCAGACTACAGTCAGTCCATGCACCGTTGTGTTTTATAGCTGAAATGCTGGCTAGTGGAGATGGATGGATGCACCATTTCTCCAAACACGACTAAAGGGAGCATTAATTTTACCTCTTGTAATTATAGACATGATGCCCTTTTAATTATAATTTTTTAAAATCTTTTTCTTTCAGGGTCCCCAAGGATTTCCAGGCCTGCCAGGAAACCCAGGAAAAAGGGGCCCCGGGGTAAGTGAATCACATGCGTAGGTGACAGGTTTGTCATGTGAAGTGCCTTACAAAACAATTCACGCCCTTTGTCACAAAGTTAACACGCGGTTCAACATATTTCTTTGTGATTTTATGTGATTGACCAACCCAATTAAGTAGATAATGGTCAAACTGAATTCAATTAATAATACTCAACATTTAGCTATTTCTTTTTAGTACATACATAAATTTATATAAAGTCAGTTTGAGTCAAGCTTTTGTATAACAACCTTTTCCAGTAAATACAGCTTCTAGTCTTTTGTAGCTACTGGCAAATTTTCTTCCAGCTTTGATAATTATTTAGCTCTATTCCTTTTTCCTTTTAACTCTGACCATCTTTGTTGTCACTGCTAAAGACAAGCAAACCCATGCTATGGCAATGGCACTAAAAGGTTTCTACCACACAAGGTTTAGGCTTTGCTCTCCTCTCACAAGACTACCTTCTTTCATATGTCGACGCTGTCAACTACATGAGATGTGACAAACTTTAAATGTACTCTCATAACTATCTTACCACAGTGTTTTTCTTTGTTCCCTTGTTCCATAAAGGCCAGATTTTCTAGAGGTCACAGCTAAAAATTAGCCTGCTAGCAGATAGTACCACTCCAGCTTAACTTAACTTAAAGCAACACTTAATAAGTTTCAGTCTTGGTCGATTTTGGCGGCCAATGGGAACAAAAGTGGTAGCGTTTTGCCTGAAGGAAGAGTGCCTTTCCCATGAGGACCAGAACATAGCATCAAAATCCCGATCTCCTGGTCGCCTGCAGTTGGATTGAAGTGCACTTCTGTTTCCAGAGGCTGTGGGAAGTGACGTATGCCGTAAAGCAGTCAGCACATTTGTTGTTGTTTTGAGTGGCAGGGTTCCTGCCACCCTCCTTTAAGTTGTTTAATGTGTCACAGAGCCCCTCGACCCATGTCAGAGGTGTCATTCAACAAGCTATAAGTCAAACTATATTCATAAACGTTACAAAAACATTTTATGAAGGTTGAAAAGTTACTTAGTGTTGCTTTACCTTAACTTAATTATTTAATAACTAATAGGGTTTACCTTTGGTAATTTGGGAAGGAATTTGATCGTAGGATTATGAACCTTATTTTACATTTCAAGGACAATGAGTGGAAAGAACCAAATATCGTTGAAATTGGATCAGCTTTTTTTTGATACCTGGGAGTATGTTTGCAACCTTTCAGCTGTGGACATCTAAAGCTCCTCAAAAGTTAAGCTCTCAGCTGCATCACTGTTTGTTGTCCTCCGTGCTCAGCCTTCTAGTTCACGTGGATAGAGATGTTGTCTTAGGTTTTTTTGGGAGTTCATGTGCTATGTTTTAGCTCTCCACAACCCTCTACCTGACCTGCCCTCTGATTTCCTCAGTGTTTATAACACAGAGCAGCTGTTTTTATAATAATAAAAAAAAAATACACAATGATGAAGATGAACTGTGTTTACATGTTGGAGTCTATTTTTTTTAAACATAAATGTTTCTAACTTCACAATGATGTGTTACTGTTCGTTAGTCGGTCACATAAAATGATATGCACAGAAATTTGCAGTCACAATTTCTAAACTATGAGAAAAGTTAACGGTTATCCTTTTACAAGGTATTGTACAATTCTCTCGTTTTTCCATTTCTCCTGCTTAGTTTGCCGTTAATATTTCTGCATTCTCTAATTCCTATGATTTTTTTTCTTCATCAAAGCAAAGTGACACCATTAGTTGAGCACTGACATAGAAAACTTTATATTACTCTGCTTTTGATCTCACTGAACATGCAGAAGCCTCTTTGAAGTATGGTGAATTACTTTACCAGCCATTCCTTTGGCTCTGGGTTTGTTCAAGCTGTGCCTCACTGCTGCCAAGGTTAATTTGTAAATCTAAAGTGCAAACAACCACAATCTACAGATCTTTGGACTGTTGGTATATACTAATAATTGAATGTGCTACATAGGTACTTGGAGGGTTGTGAGGGTGGGGAAAAAAATAATGCTAAATTTCCACAATCAGAAACTAATCCACCCACACACCCCATTCCTCCAACCCCAACACAAAAAAACAAAACAAGAAAACTATATTAGAAAACAGGCTTACTTCCAATGCACTGGGCCTCTTACCAATCCTTTAGTAAAATGTTTGACAGATTTTTGATTTAAATTTCCAACAAATAGCAATAAACCATTTTTAAAGAACCTTTTAACCCTTTATTTTGGAATGTGCATAAACAAACTCTATGACAGTCATTAATAATGCAGGTAAACCAAGCAAAATGTGAAACCTCATATTTCGAATGGCAACATGTCCGTTAGGTCTTTTGGTGAGGTTCAGATGGAGCACAACCAGCAGAACAGTTTTGCTATTTGGGATTTGTGTTTGTGTGCTACCTGCTGTATCCCTGCTGTGGGGTGGGTTGCGGGAAACCAATTTCTTTTCACAAAGAAGAAGAGGTGCTTTGTCCCCATCTTTCTTTTCGTGGCATTTAAAACTCTGGAGCACAGTAGCCGTGTGCAGCATACACTAAGATCTATAAAGTTCAGTCATCATCAAATACCCGAAACCCAACAAGTCATGCTAGCTCAGAATCTATGGATGTAGTTGAGGTTTTTGACTACATGAAGTACTCTGAATAAATCCCATGATTAAGGGGGAAATGCTTCACATTTACACACATAATCTACAATAACTCAGGAATGAGAGAATCATTGGTTTGTTTTCTTTGTTTTTCTTTACAGCTTATACTTATTAAATGTTCATTAATCCTTCTGTATAATTCTTTAGTTTGTAACAATTTGTCAAAAAAAAAAAATTAAACACAGATGGTACCTTCAGCTATCTTTTTGTAAAATAAAGTACTCTGTTTAATTAAAATAAGTTCTAACAGGAATGTCTGTTTATTTAGTAACACATAGAAAAACACAGGATGAAGCTCAGACTTTCGTACAGGCATGAGGAAATTTAATTCTTCCCCGTCTATCAATACAGCAAAAAGAAAAAAAGCAGTACACAATATGATTCAATGCATTGTATAACAACCACTAGCTGTAACTTGAGTTGATAGTTTCTACATTACCTAATCAATTTCACTAACTGCAATAGAGAAGTTATAGCTAACAACATTGTTTCACCTCTCCTTCAGCCCAGGACTTTTACTGGACCAATGCAGCACCTTGATTAACTTCTTGCAACTGTAAACTAATTTACCTTTTTGTTGCTCCACAATACCTTGGCATATGGGGTAAAAAGTCAGTTTATTAACCTGGAAGCTGCCAAAGTCCGTTGGCTACAAAATAAACGTTAAAATCATCGACCCCTTCCCACAAATCTGGACAGGTGATATGAGATATTTGGGCTGATATGCTATGTTAATCTTCAACAAAAATTGCTCTGTGGAAATCTTTCTCCACTTTGATATGGACTGGTTAAAGAACATTACTCCAGAGGTTTTTGGTTTATTTAGGTGAAGCTTTGCAAATATTGTGGCAAAACATATATTTGTGAAAGAAATCTTTAAGCACACATACAAAATGGACACACAAAAGGATTCCTGACCAAGATTTGTTGAATGCATGTACGACTGTACAGCTTTGTCTTGATTGTAGTAAGTATGTGGTAAAAATATCATGTCATAAATTACTATTTCACTTTTTTTCCCCTGAGGTCTGAAGGGGTGTACATTGGAACTGAAAACCAGTTGAAGACATCTACAATTCTTTCCGCATTTTTGAAGTTTAGATGCTTAAAGAAACTATGAGTGTTTAATGAATTTTATCCTCATCAGCATCATTGCTGATGTTCAAAGAGAAACACCAATCTATACCTGACCATGATCTCATTTCAGCTCCTCTTTCTGGGCTGGATGTTGAACAAATTGCATCGAGCTGCAAACTAAACAAACAACTCCAAAATATTGGCAAACTATGAATAAAAATGTTCACCGTGTCATGAAAGCTCCAGGCATTCTTACTCATGATAAAAGCTACAGCAGCTGGAATCCCACAGTGCCGTTAGGATGTTACCTTTTAGACAGCGGGGTGTCATGTCTGACTGGTCAGACAGTCCTATATTTGACAACTCATGAAAACATCCACGTTTCTGAGTGCAGCATGAGCCAGCAGTGAGCCAAAGTTTAGCTTGCGCTGTAGGGGATGCTTGCGAGTGGATCAAACAAGGTTTAGTGCACGCCAAGCATGCAGTCAGTGCTTGATGCAGAGTTCCTGCAAGGCGAAGTAATTTTGCAATAATGTCTTTAAAATATTTACACTACTTTAATAACAAATGTTGTCTTTGGAGATCAGAGCCTTGGAAACACTGTTCTGCTACTGTTAGTGGTGTTAGTTGGTGAAAAAATTAAACTGATAAATAAAACTTATGTGTTTTCTTGCTTTAGCAGTTCCTTTGATATCTCAATTATCATTATTGACTGTGACTTTTTCCACTTTAGCTAACAGGGAAAACATTTAGAGATAAAATGCAACTTTAGAGGCTTCAAAAGACGTTTTAGTACTACAAATAATCTATTAAATTAATTGAGCAGACAAAAATAGCATGTGCCCATCTTTCGATTGCAGTATATTCATTTTGCTTAATATCCATATCAGTTTACTAAAAATAAATCCTCTAAAAGAATACAAGACGGCTCTACTGGAACCAATATACAGCATCTGGCTTGCAGAATATTAGTGTTGGTCTAAAGGGAAAGGTTTGGTTCACATTTCCAGCTGTTGAAGGCGATGCTTATTTAAAAGATTTTATTAATAAAAGAAATGAATTATAGTTATTTATTTTGAAACTCCTCAAGAAGGAGGGAAGTAAGTAAGTAAAATTGGCAGTTGTTAAATGAAAAGTGACATTTTGTGCTGGTGTATACATTTGAGGAGGAGGAAAAATAGTATATTGTTTAAAAAATTGCAACAAATTCAATTACAATGCAGGGGGGGGTTGGGTGTTGCTTTTCATTTTAGGTTTGGGTTGATAGCTACGTTTTGGTAAGTTTGCTGCAGTTGTGCAATGCTCTTACCATTTTAGGAATGTGGGCAAGATTTTCTGAAGCTATGAAAATGTATTTTCCCAACCAAACCCTTTCTTAATTTTGTCCACAACTTTTTTTTTACTGTCCTCACTGCCAAACCTCTAGGGCTTTATCACATTGCCACTGCATTTATACTTAGAATAAACTACACACAGATGAACTCTGTTTAGTGAGGAGATGAATTATGAAGGCAGTGCCTGAATTTCATCTAGGGGTATCCGAGTTATAGTCGGCTGAATGCTGAACGTGTCCATAAAAACAGTAGCACCCCCGTTAAAGTATTCAACTCTTTTATTATAAACCTTGAACACAGGTGCCCCCTCCATCTGCAAGGCTTAAGTTTAATGGTGTGTGTGTGTTTATGTCTTTTCAGCAGCAGCATATTTGTTTTTTTAATTGCTAGTTACTTGTCATGAGCTCTGTTCAGTAATTATTCTAAGCACGAAGGATCTTCCTTCCACCCCTCACCCACCTGAAGATGGATGCACCGAGTGACTCATCTCTACCAATATTCCTGCCCCCATTGGGATACCCCTCGCCCAGCCTCTCATCATCACTTAGCCTCCCTATCTTATGTACAGCAAGAATGCAATTTGTAACACTCTGTCCCAGCCTCCTTATTTCTCTACTCTCCCTCCTCCTTTCGCCTTCTATCTGGAGACAATGACTTCAATATGTTTTAATATTGCAACTGAAAGGGGAATGGTCCGAATAGAGAAGAAGCTGGAGGAAATCTATAGATGAGCTTCTGTTAAATGTCTTCATATGTCCAGCAGTCAGTGCCTGCGAGGAAGGAGGCTAGGCCAGTTTAAGGGGAGGGAACTACCTTGGTTTGTCTCCTTTCCACAGTGTGATAACAGACAGACAGTGTCAGAGTCCCCCAGCTGTATACTTACACCTCTGCGCCCTAGCCTGATGTGCTCACAGTACTTCTATCCAATGACTCCCACCTCCAGCTTAGTGGGGGGGAAATGCCTCTACTTGCAAATCATGGAAATTCTGACCAAGACGAAAAACTTAGAGGATCAAGTTACTTGGTTTTCTAAGCCATCTGAACATGTTTCAGGGTATTTAGTTTTTTTTAGTTTTTAGTTTTGTTTGTGTTTTTAAGCGCAGTATTTCATCCATAATTTACACAAGTATGCGGTTGAAAGTAAAAGTCTTGGATTGATTTGACGAATTTTCTAAATATTTCCACTTTGTCACTGCTCCATTTAAAACACTCGGAACTAAACTTTGTCCTTCCTGGTACAAAACATTTAAGAAAATTACCACCATAGATGATTGGCCACGTTTTAATAACTTTAGGAACAAGTGGAAAAATGTTAGGATGAACATCTGCATTGCAAACACAGTGGACACTACTACACTCTACTAAGCACTGCTGATCCATACATTAAAAGGAAAATTAGAATAACAATAAATTACATCAAGCATTTTGCAGCAACTTAACATTTTATTGGGGTCCTGCCAAATTGCCCACAAGCTCACCTTCACCATGTGTCCTTCTCAGTCAGGTTTTTTTTTGGTTTGCAGGGTCCCCCTGGTCCTCATGGAAATCCTGGTCGTCCTGGACCACCTGGAGTGAAGGTGACGGCATACCATTGACTCTGATTACATTACCATAACATTTTCAATATGCACTACATTAACGTAATCCGGAGTACAGCAGTTTCTTCTTAAGAGGAAGCCAGTTACATTTTCAGGTTCTCCAAATCCAGATTTAAATCGTTCTTATGTGTAACATTCCTTTACTGAAGGCAGTCCTTTGCTCTGTAAGCAATGATGTTTATAAATGGCAGAACAATACTGAAGGATTTTTTTTACTTCCTTTCATCAGTGAAAAAAGATAGAAACTGATGATAAATTAATCGTGACAGTACGTATTTCCTTGATTTTAGGGCAAAAGACTTTAAAGACTCTCTGAAAATACATCACATGTTACAGGATTGTTTCAGTTAAGCAGTAATTTTAGTCTACTCAACCGTTTTTTTTTTTTATCACACAAATGTTTTCATCCCTTGATCTTTGATCAGTAAATGTGCTGTTCATCTGTCAATATATGCATGTAAGGAAAAATCCTACTCAGAGCCATATAAAAAAATGAGTCACTACTTAGAAATAGTAAAAGTGTTGTGTGACTGCTGTTTATTGATTATTTGACCAACACGAAATTTGTAGTACCATGAAAAACAGCTCTGGCTATATTGGCTGAAGTGGGTCTCAAACTAGAATAAAAGTTTCTTCCATAATATAGATATTGAAAAGCCTTTTTATTCCCAGTAGCCATGAACAGAGTAAAGAAAATATTGTAAATGAGTGAAAGAATGGAGCAGTTTCTGTGATTTTTGTGTCTTAGTTATTCAGCGTTAGTTTGTGGTCTTGCTCACTTTGCATTTCTGCGGTCCAACCTTCTTGGCTGTTTTGTTTTGCTCTCTCAAAAGGTCATTTGTTTCCTTTCTGGAAGAAACAGGAGTTTTATTTTTTCTGTCTCACTAATTTGCATGACCTCAACTCTGTCCGTGTTTTAACTGAACACTTCTGTAAACGGGGCTATATTTTTCGCTTTATAATATTTTATCCTGTGATAACAAAGAAAACTTTGCTCTTAGCAGTATTGCTTACTGTTAAACTCTCTAAATGATCATTAGGAAATCATGAAATTTCAGTTTTTCCAATTATTTCAACATACCTAAAAAGCACAATTATCTCTTGCTTTGTGCATTTTTAAGAAACACATGCTCATCTTTTGTAAATACATATTTTTTGCGTACCAAGCAGAAAAACCTGGCCTTAAAATAGTTTGAACTATTTGTATACAAAAAACAAACTTTAAACCGTTTGCTCCAACAGAGATCTATGGCTTTATTATGAGTTAGGAAAACTTTATCTTTCATATGTATGCATGTAATCATGATAGATATTTGACAAGGTCATGTTAAGTTATCTGCTGCTTTAAGTAAAAGGGCTTAATAACAAAACAAGACAAAGGAACGGCTTTAACATTAAAGGGTCTCTCTACTGTAATGATCTCCTTACAAGGCCTTTTATCTATGGTGGAACTGCTCTGTCCCTTTTTAGATGATAAGGAAGAATGTATAAAATATGTTGCACCTAATATTCGTAGTTGTAGCATAAAAAAGTGTGAAAAGGTTCAAAGGATTTAAATACTTTTGGACAGAATTTTTTTATGTCAAGCAGTTGCACAGTTAGATGGGAGGATTTGTGATTAATTTACATTTTTGTTTTTGTTTTTTATCAGGCAAATGTAACCCACTGATGTACAGCCGTAGCTGCAGGGTTGTGTGATATTCATCACAGTACTGAAGATAAATTCCCACATAAGTGGGAGTTCAGTCCAGGAAAGTCGGTCCTGTACTGCTTTTATTTGTGTTTCTGTTTGCAATAAGTACTCGCACCGGAAAAATATCATCTGGTGTTCCTCGGCGATCATATATTGTAATTGGCCAGATAACATAGAGCCTCCTTCACGGGAAACGGTGAACCCTGAATGGTGACCCAGGCAGCTTCGACAGTCCTCCAACTACCCAAAAAGGGAGAAGAATGTGCAGGATAACTCCCCATCTCTCCTCGCTGGCTTGTTGTAAACCAACTTACGAAAAAGGATAAACTGACTGATCGTTTGTGTAACTTCAAGTAGTGGACTCCTCCGATGAATAGAATGAACTCATTAATCTGTTCATGTTACTAAAATGTAAACAGCAAAAATTTCGGCCTCTTTTGGAAGGTAAATCT
>JAVLVB010000124.1:3223755-3236012 GCA_032876305.1 Orestias chungarensis | reverse complement strand
TATATATATATATATATATGATCTATAACATTAAGATTTAAAAAGGGCATCACTAATGGTCCTATCAACAGATTATCTCACCTTAGCTATATCTTCTGCTACTCTAGAGTCACAATTGCTGTCTTGGTAATTGTGTAATGCCCCCTTTTTTTCCAGGAAGCTTAATTCAGTGAAGTTGGACGACTGTTTATCGGAAGAATATTGTTTTTAAATGTAGTCCTGCTTTTATAGCCTGAGCTACAGTATCTCCATAGTATACACATAGCATAATAGATAATAATAGTAACCAACTTTATTTGCCAGGTACATACAGGACATACTAGGAATTTGTTTTGGTGTAGTTACACTGAGGCAGCAATTTTCGGCGCCAGGTAGGCAGTAGTGCAAAGGGTCTTGCCAAAGGACCCACACTGGATGCTGTGGTGTATTTGCCCTTGGCTGGATTTGAACCCATGGCCTCAGAATGGATGTCTGGTGACATTCCATTTGAGCTGTCCAGCCAGATTTTGACTGGTTCTAAGTTATATTTTGCTAAACTAATGTAATGACTCAGTTGAGGGCACTGAATCTTATTTAGGGATGTTAGAGGAAGGAGAGGCTATTTTGTTCACAATACTATTTCGTGTAACCTAAAGTTTGTAACTGAACATTTTTCCAAACCCAGTTTAACTATTGATGTTGATCGCACTGAACCTGGAACTCCTCTGGTAATCTTTGTGATGTCGTAATGGGTTTATAAAATTAGATTTTTGCTCTTCAACCAGTGGGTTTACAGTTTGAAACTCTGCTCCCTCTCCCTTGGGCAAGACACTGAATCCAACTTAGCTGCTGGTGGTCAGAGTTTGGCGGCAAATGAATGGCTGCCTCTCGTTTGTCAGGTCAGCTGTAGCTTCAACAAGGCTCACAGACCTCAGCATGTGAACAGGTAAATTACTCACAGGTAAATTGCTTTGGAGTCCTCTGGACGTAGAAGCCATTTTTTATCATTAATAGGGCAGCTAAAACATTGTTATTTGGCATCCTATCACAGAAAATAATCCCCTCTCAGGCTACAGACAGAATACGAGGGAGATATCCTATTTTCTGCCATCTGTCATTTGTGTCCCCACAGCACTCACTTTCTGTAGCCGAGTGTTGATTCATGATAAGTGGCAGGTTGCATGTTGACCTTGACATTCTGACAGGAACATGATGAGCATGTCGCCCCCGGGCTGCGTTACACGCCTCTTGAATTGTTTCTATAGTGGAAGTCAGAGAAGCATGCAGCAGAATTAAAAAAGCACAGTCAGCAGTTTCTGGTCAAAAAGGAGCTTTGTTCAGCCATTTAGGGAAGTCCGGGGGGGTTTGCTTCAGGCGCAGTGCACGCATATAGACACGCGTCAGTTGAAAACACTCAGCTGTACAATTTTCTCACTTCTCCAAGGAATGAAAGCACAGAGAGAATATTTAATGGGATTTGCTTTGCTTGACTCTGCGAACTTCTGTTCCGGGACCCACTTTGTTGGTCCCCCGGTGTTTGGTGTAATCACTTAAATTGCAAATCATGTAATATCTGAATACATTCAACATTCAAATAAGCAGTGTTCATAGGTTGCAATGCCACACGGTTCCCCATCTGATTAAGTAACCATTTTGTCTGCATGTATTCTCAGGGGTTTCCCGGTGACTTTGGAGAACGTGGACCTCCTGGCCCTGATGGGAACCCAGTAAGTGGAACAAAATTAAAACGAAAATACCCCTTTCATGCAAACAAAATCACAGTCCAAAGAGATTTAATTTCAATTGAACAACTCCCGATTACACTGTACAATTTATTTGACGAGTTTTATGCAAGAATCAATACATGTTCTCATGACTTGTACTGTAGCATTAAATAAACAGGATGCTGTGATGCAGGATAGTCAAAGTCTGAGCTTTCTCCCATATTCCAGCACAGCAGGACCATTTCAGTCTGATACAGGCATGACGGTAAAGCAACTCCCTGCAGTTGTTCCTCTCACCCATCATGATCTATGCTGATGTGAGGGCAGCGGCAGCAGTTAGTTTCACTGCTCCTCTTTCCTTAGTTTGACCCTAACGGCTTTTGACTGACGGGGTCAGTGTTACATTAACGATTAGCTGACCTCCAACGGTCCACTGCAGGCTACATTTTCTCTCCCTGCAGTGGCGAGAGGGGACTTTCCATTTGGCCTGATTCATGTTGTTTCATTCAAAGAGAAACCCAAGGAGGTGACAGGAAGGCCGCACTGTGCTGTGCTGTGTCATCCTTCTGTGCTCTATATTAGATGTATATAATGATGTTAGACTGGATGAAGGCATGAGGTTGAGATCATTTGGACATCAAGCCACTCTGTATTAGGAACCGAATCTGTTCCTTTATAAGGTAAACTTAGTTGTATTTAGGTTATTGGATAAAAATAATATTTATTAAAAAGACATCAAAACATAATATTTCCATAGTTTGTCTTTAAATAATTGATAAATATTGAAGCACTGTTGGGATGTACAGACAATAAAACCTGCTTTGGTTTGAGGGTTTTCAGCATGAGGATGTAATAAAAATGCTTAGATCTTCTCTAGTTCTTTGATTATTTAACATTTAATCTAGAATGAGAAACAAAATATTCAGCAAAATATTAAGAGCTTAAAAAATATGAAGCCAAAAAAATAAAAGATGTGTAGAAATTAAGTAACCCCTTGCTGCTTCTGTAGGATTTAGGAGGAAACAGCATAGGATTGCTAATCTAATAACCTTGAACAAGCAAAAACCTGCTGAAGAGTGCTTGGTAGTTAGCGTTTTATTGATTTGATTGCAGTTATCCGTTTGTGTACATGTTTGTTTCATTGGTAACAGCACAGAGGAATCTCCTGTATGTTTTTCACACTTCAGGTTAGATTCAAATAATTACAAGGTCTTTTTTATTAGCCTCTGATACGCACAAGCCCAGAATTTAAAGAGTTTCCTGACCAAATATAATTATCTTTGTTGTATCTTATCTCCTGCATCTTTTTCTTTTCAGGGCGAACTGGGGTCTCCTGGTCCATGTGGAGTCACTGGCCTTGATGTAAGTGCGGAAACATATTTCTGTGATGCTGATCTTTTAAAAACACGTTGTTTTCCTAAGTAAACTTATTTTAAACTGTAGTTTTTAAGGGAGGTAACATTTCCTAGTTTTAAAGCATTCAATCTTTGTTAGGTTAGAAAATAAAAAATGGGAGTAATAGCTGGAAAAATAACTAGTATGATTTATTTTATTTCAAAAATGAAAGAAGCAAACTAAAAGAGTGAAATGCTTGTGGGAAAAGCAAAGATAAAACCCATAAGAAAATTTGGTTTCCGAGTTATTCGTACATGTTGCTGAATATTTTTGTTGTCGTTAGAAATGTGTAATTTGAATGTGGTTTTGCTTGCAGGGAGATATAGGACTTAGTGACATGATGGGGTTACCAGGATTACCAGGAATCAAGGTAAATCCTATTTTTTCCTATTGGATTCTTCATTTTAGCTTTTTTTATTATTATTATTTTTTTTACCATGATCCAATATCAATTTGATCCATAGTGACTGATCAAGTTACTCAAACGTGTGGTAAACCCAGATATATAGTATACTGTGTCTTCAAACCTTTTTGATCCAAACGCGAGGTTAATTGTTAAATAAATCCTTTTGCTTTAAGGGAGTACCTGGAAATCCAGGGGAAACAGGACTGAAAGGTGATAAGGTGACCTGAATATGTCTTTCTCATAATTTTATGCAAATCTTTGCAAGCCTTGTATAAGTGTTAAAACACACATCTAGTTTTTTTGTTTGTTGTTTTTTTCCACGATTAAACTAAACTGTGTTTCAGACATTGTATAAATGAGCATTTTTTCACTTAAAGGAGTTTTATATTGTTTTTTTAAGCGAATTATAACTCTGTATCTGTTTTATTAAAGGGGGATGTTGGCTTAACTGGAGAACAGGGGGAGCGCGGATTCCAAGGAGACAAGGTACGAGTCTATTAATTTTGCAACAAATTTGTATTAGTCACTTATGTTACTGCATTGAAACACTTACACATCTCTTGGTAATTGAACATCTTAACCAATAATAACCTAAGTATGTACATTTTGGTAATTAATCATTCAAACTGTCTTTACCGTTGTAATTCAAGTAGCTCCAGGACGTCACACAGCTGCATGTTTTGGCTGTTGTGCGGTCTAACATAGAAAACTGCAACTCTTCGCTCACTTTTAAACCAGTCATCAGCTGGCCTTATAAAGACTATTAGCTGTGTGGTGTCAGTCCTGTCAGAGCTGGTTAAAAGCTCTGTAAAACTTTAGGTTCTGTCTCCGAGTTGTTCATTAATGCAATTCGACAGCCATCTTATTCACTCTTCAACACTGTTTGCTGACAGAAATGTTGTTGAATAAGGGCAGAGAATATCACCGACTCGCAAGTTTCCAATCTTTTAGTAACTTCCTTTCAGCGAATTTTTTTCCCATTTTAGCAATGAGCCCTCTTACAACATAACAGGCTTGAACATGTAGCTTCAGTATCCCTGTTGGACGTCTGCTGAAGTCCTATAGCTGGAAAAGTAATCTTTTCTGGAGCTGATCCACTGGCATCTTTCTGCTGTTCTTGTGTGTTTTCCAATGGTTTCTGCAGTGAATATGGATTTTATGTTGCAGGGCAGCCAAGCCTCCCCTGGGTTACCTGGTCCTTGTGGAAAATCTGGACCACAGGTATTTTCTGTACATCTACGTATGAAACAAAAAAAAAATGTTTATTAAATATTAGTGCTGTTTGTTAATTCTCATAATTTATGTAGGTAACATTTGAAACAGATAAACAGATTAGCAATTGTTGTTTACGTAAAAACCTAGAAATTAATTTGCAAAGGTTTTTTTTTTTTTTTGACTGTGCCTCCTTCCTTAATTTGACGTTTCATAGGGAAAACCTGGTGAAAAAGGTCCTGATGGCATCTCCGGTCTTCTCGGCCCAGAGGTAAATTTATGTTATATCCTATTTATAGCAAGGAATAGCTCAATACAATGACCACATTTTTATGTAGTATTTGTTTCCACACAACTGTGTAGTTACAAGGCTTTGGTTTATTTTATTTGATTTTTACAGGGCTTTCCAGGTGACATTGGCGCACCAGGACAAAATGGTTTAGAGGGTCCAAAGGTTAGTAGAGGGACATGTACTCATTCCACCAGAAGAAATGAAGTGAATTCATGCACTAAATGTTTCCACCACAGGGAAAGCAAGGGACAAAAGGTTTGCTAGGTCCGACAGGGGCACCCGGACTTCAGGTGAGGTTATTTGTAATTATTCTGGAATCAAGATAAATATGTGTGAAATGTATTTTCCTTTCAGCTTCGGCAACTTTCTTTTCATCAGGGTGATGAGGGACCAAACGGGCCAGCTGGACCTGCCGGAGCCGAGGTGAGTGCCGATTGGATAAGCTCTGCAACACAACACCAGTCAGAAAACAAAGTGACACTGCGGGAACTCTCACACAGCACCACAAAGCGTGCTGAGCGGAAGCACACGTGTGGTTTTGCCTAGATTTAGCTTCAGATAAATGAGCAGATCATAGCTCAGGTCTGGTTGTTGTTTGGCTGACTGGTCTTTCTATTGTTTCGAAGCTATTTTGAAGGAGATTTTACTGGACAATACGTCCTCATATCACCAGAGTGGTCAGCAAATTGCTGTTTAGTATAATTTCTAACTACTCTTTACTGCAAAGAAAAAAAGTTCTACATTTCACAACCCAGGTGTTATTTGAAACTAAAAATCTATTTTAAATTTTCATGATAGACAAAGGTTGAATACCAATGGTATTAAGAGACTGTGTTTAAAAAAAGTATATGTTTGAATATATATTTTTTCTACAACTCCCTTTTCTTGTATTGTTTAATATATAGTACTTTCTCTGTCATTTCTGAACATTATTAATATAAAGTGTATAAAAAACATTTAATGCCATTATCTTTAGTTCTATAGCACCTATCTCACACCTACACTTGTTAAACAAGAAAAAACAGATTTATAACAATTCATAAAATGTTACCTTGATGCAAACTCATCCCAAAATCAAGTTCAATTGGTCCGAATATTGTAGAATAATCAACACATTTAAACATGCTGAGATTGTATATGAAGCATTTTTATTACGAAAAGCTAAAAGTTAACTGTCCAGAGTATTAACAGAGCCAAACACCACAGCACTGTGCCAGGTGTACCTTCTATTGGAAGCTATACCTGGCATTGGTAAGGAAAACATATCGGCATGTAATCAAGCCCTGAAAATAAAAATCTAATTGAATACTTGTGCAAACTTTTTGTAACCTTGTAAAAAATTTTGATTGACAATTATAGATGGGCATGTGCATGAAAAAAAAAAAGTATTGCTTAAAATGTGTTTGCTTTTTAATCACAGATACATATTCCCACTCCGTGTTTTAGAGTTACACAAATAAGAAATTACGTTTACATTTTTTTAGGGTTTTTACAGATACAAAGCAAAAAAATGGTACTTGTAAAACTGAGTGTGAGGGTCAAGTTGTGATTGTACATTTGGACCAAGATTTTCAAAGCTCCACCAATGACTGTCAAGGACTGGGTCACGATTTTACACAAAAAATGTGGAAAGGTAATAGGTCCATCTGAGTCAATAGAATTTGTATGTCCACATAAATGCACAGGAGGAGAGTATCAAGATAAACCAGCAAAGGGGTGAAGTGCTCAGTATACCCTCTGGCAAAACAAACCAATAGAAGCATATTTTACCCAGCTTAACCCAAACCAAACAAATTACGAGCTTTCCTTAAAAAAGGTTTTTTTCAAGGTCTGCCTCCCAAGCAAAGTTCTCTAGTGGGATACAGAAAATCTTTAATGCAAGACGGAGCCTAACTATCCATCCATCCATCCATTATCTAACCCGCGTATCCTTGTGGGGTCGCAAGGGTCTGCTGGTGCCTATCTCTAGCTTTTAATGGGCGAGTTACAGAGGTACACCCTGGACAGGTCGCCAGTCTATCGTAGGGAGCCGAACTAATCAGAGCTTTATATGGGAAAATAATTTATTTTGTCAATATTTGTCCAAATGTATTGGAAGTATTCATCCTTGTTAAACTGCATTAATGGTTAGTTAAGTCTGTCATCCCCCAAAACCATGAATGATATAACAAAACAAACACAGACGGCCAAAAGAGTTTTGTGAGTAATAAGAAGCCTTTGAAGCTGGAAACAGTCCTTTGTTTTCTGAATTATTGAGTTGCCTTAAGGGATTTCTTTGTTTTGGCAACAGATGTTGGTTACTTTTGTGCCTCATCCTACGAAGAGAGGACTGAGACTGACACATGACACGCTTCCCTGTAGAGATATAGTGGGTTTTTTGCCTATTTGTGCGGTGCTCAATGTTCCTCTGATTTTTCTGTTCTGATCAGGGCAGGCCTGGGAGGCAGGGATTCCCTGGACTGACAGGCTCAGATGGACCCAAGGTCAGACCCAGAAGTGGCTCACTCACTGCTGAACTACAGTCAGCTTTAAATGAACACTCTCTCTCCGGTTGTCTGTTATAATAACGTAACATCTGAGTAAGGGTAAATTAGATGTTAATTCTCAGATACCACAGGGAGACTAGCTTCTAAGCCCATTTCAACTGAACCAAAAAAAAAAATGTAATGCATGAATAAGTTTGTGAAATGCTAATTTAGCTACTTTGCTGTAGGGCAAGATGGGGATAACTGGCGATGTCGGCAAGCTTGGCGAGAGGGTAAAGGCTTTTCTCTCTTTTACTGGTAATTTGTGTTTAACACCCACTGTGAGTCTTCATTTGTCTGCTTTGTTGGGGCCCCTAAGAAGAGCAGTCATTACTGGGTAGCCAACAATAAAGTTCAGAGATTGAAAACATAAAAAAAGACAACTTCTTTTATCTCCTTTAGGGACCGCCGGGGTTTAACGGGCTTGTTGGGGAGATAGGAATGCCTGCAGAAAAGGTGACTGTTTCATCAAGTATCTTGACACATTCGTATATCAGGTTTAAAATTTTCAAGAATATCATAATGTTTAGGAATAGCATGTCTGAGGGACTTGAGGGTATCAAACCTTTCTTGATCATCTTTGATTTCTCAGGGGGATCGAGGTAACATTGGCTTCCCTGGACGTCCTGGTGAACCTGGGCCGATGGTAAGGAGTAAGTCTGGACACCATCTCTTGTACCAGAGGTTATTCTGGGTTGTGTAAAGAGTCGTTTGAAAAAACAGAATAAATGATTATTTAAGGATTTAGGCAAATAATAATAAACTGTTGTTCTGAGATTTGATTTGATAATATAATAATGATTCACATAATATTGCATCTATAAGGGACACTCAGGACTACCTGGAGAGAGAGGACCACCAGGGCAGGAGGGGATTCCAGTAAGTTACCATTAGAACAGCATTATGATTAAGGTTAAACCTACTTTTACACTCACTAGCTGGGTACGTGTAAAATTGGCCTGTGACTAGGACTATTATTTTTTGTTTTCATCACATTTTAGCTTGTTTTGTTAAAACTAATAGTAACAAAAACACATTTTTATTTACTTTACATCCGTTTGAATGGCATTGGATGGATAAAGCAACACATTTTTTCCACTCACATATGCAGGGCCAACCTGGCTCACGAGGATTTGCTGGCATCAGAGGGCCCAAAGGTAGCAGAGTAAGTAAATAGATTTATTATTATCTACAGTTAAAAACTGATCAAAAACCAAGTATGATATCATAATATGTCTGCTGGTAGTTTTACTATTTGTGCAGATATACACAAAATTATACATTACAGTTCTTACTAGCTATTTATACCTCCCCGAAAATGTGTTTTAAATTACATTTATCAGCAGTATACTTATTTATTGATTTATTTCGTCTTTTGTTTTGCTTTATTGGCTGCAGTTATTTCTTTGTTTCTTGTAGTTGCTATAGTTTGATGAATCCAGCTTGATCGAGAGCCTCATTGAAGAGGCTTCTAGGGTTCCAAATTAAATCTAAACAAGTCAAACTCCACATCTCGCAATTAACAATAAAAAGAAAAAAAAACATAGATTTGGCAGTCTAGTTGCCATCAGGTTGAATTGATTAGACAGGGACCACGTGGAGGAGCCTTAATCAAAATATTGCAAATATGTTTTGTAGTTCCCATCAACAGTTCGTCAAACACAACTTGTCTATCGCTGCACTTAAAAAGAGGTCATTTTATTTACAACATGTATTACAAACCATGTAACTATCATAACTATCACACACCCTTCTGACATTATCTAATCGTTTAGTTTTGATTCAGTTTAGGGTTATTTTTTGTTTTTCCTATTTTTAGTGAACATGCATATTCATATTTTATACCTACACAATTTTGTTCTGTGTCTTTGCAAAACTTTAGCTCAGTTTGGAGTTTATTTTTAATGCTTTGACAGTGGAAAAAGCTGATCTTCCTAATACTGCATTTCATTTTGGAACGGTACAATAGCCATTGACTTTCAAGCATTTGCCAGTATAGGTAGCTTTTGATCCTTTAAGTTAAATATTTAGTGCCTCGTGCCATTAAAACATGCATGGAAGTTTGTTCTGCTGAAATTTGTGATTCTGTGCTTCTGTCTCTCACACTAATATTAACCGGTAGCAGTGGCATAAAGCAAGCTGTTCTACTGAGAAATCTTAACTATTATTCGTGAGCTTTAACATTATCCATGTATATGTGCAAACTTGATAGCAGTCAAACAGCTGAATGCAATAAGAGTTAACTGTTTTAGAGAAACAAATTAAAAACATATGCTTGGGATTTTTTTTTTGTAGTTTGCAACAAGTTACCATTTCTAACTATGAATTGTTTTGAAACAGTCACATTACAAACAGCAGCGGCAACTCTGTTGTGTATTGCCTCTAATATCAATATGTATTATTAGGTGTTTGAGCCTTTTCTCTCTCTCTCCCTCTCTCTCTCTCTCTCTCTGTGAACAAATACAGAACATATGTATAAATAATAATAATAATAATTAATAATGTATTTTTTTTTAATAATCAAGCTACTGACATTCTGACTGAGCCCAGACCTGCTGCGGAGGAACCAAATTTGGGCCTCTTGTATCTGTTATCTTATCCTCTTGTTAACGACTGAAAGCTCGTGGCCATAGATGAGGGTAGGAACATAGATCGACCTGTAAATCAAGAGCTTCGCTTTTTGACTGAGCTCTCTCTTCACCCCTTTAAATTATTATATAAGGCACTGAAAACCAAGTTATCCACTGTGTTAAATGCATACTCCTTTTATTGAGGAAAACAGCCCTAACTCCCTGTAGATGTTGTCATGTCTCCAGGGATATGTAATAGTAGTCAGTGACAAGTTAAAAGTATCATTTATTTAATATGTCACTGGGAATTTTTGATAAGTGGATCTTTAAAAATGGGTCTAACCTGTTCAAATGTTCAAATTACAAATTTTGAATTCTGTCTTTAATCTTTACTTTTATCACTTGAGAGACAATCTTTTAGGAATTATGGAAGAAGTAGCTTTATTCTGCTGGAGTTCATGCTTTTTGGCAATTTCAAAAATACTCTTTTTTTTTTTTTTTGTCGACTGAATGTTTTGACTCAGATTTAGAGGCAAGAAAAACTGAGCTGCAAGCTTTTTTTAACAACTTCACTCAGCACGCAGTCCCCTTGTTATGATTGTGAAAAAGTGGGGATAAAGTTTTACACAGAGGGTATCGGGCACACTGTGGAGCTAAATATCAGATGCCAAGTATTTGCTAAGTAGCTGCAGCCTGCCTTACCAGTGTGGGAAAGTCTAAAGGGGTCACTACTTTCTTAGAGTAGATAATGGAAACATTGATCAACGAGCAAAAGTTAGTTAAACAGAATAGGTTTCAGGGTATCAAAGGCAATGATTATAAAGATGCTTAATAATAATAATAATATTTCTTAACAGGGTCCAGGAGGTCCTGATGGTCCAGTAGGGACAAAGGGGTCAAGAGGGGTCAAGGTGAGAATTCCTTAAGATGTTTAAGTGATAATCATGCTTGTGTACTGCCATTTACACTTACCCTAATGTTTTCTTATTACACGTATTAAAATATGCAAATTGTGTAGAAAAACATTTAATTTTTAATAAAAAGGCCTAATTCTTGACTGATTTTTACCAGCTAAAGGATATTGCAGGGCATTCTAAGAAATAAACACTTAAAGTGTAGAGTTGTATATCAAGGAGCTTTAAAGAACAATGTTGCTGGTAGCACTTTTTAACTGGAAGGGGGTTTCAGGAAGCTCATTTATCCCATGCTGTTTCTGTGCAGGGGCCTGATGGTCCATCAGGAAAATTGGGGTTCCCTGGGGAGATGGTAAGAAAAAAAATCTATATTTTTCTCTGCTGACAAAAAGTATTGAAGCGCAAGCTCCAGTCCTAGTTGTGCATTTGTACAAGTGGCATTTTCTAAAAAATTTAAGACTAAAGGAACATTGTGTTGGCTTGAGATGTTATGAAGCAGATACTATGTGTGTTTGACCAAAAATGTGAAATCGTGTGAAAAGATTCAGATGTTGCTTTAAATATTAAGCTCTAAATCAGAGAATGTTTGCATATTGTCCACTCATTTACTTTAGCTCTGAAAAAAAAGTAGATTTGTCTGCTGTCAAATGAAAAATAAAAACTTGTTTTAATCATATGGAAAAAAATATCTCAGCAATATGCATTTGTTTGGCTCCAAAATAGTTAGTGCACCCTTACGTCTAATAGATAGTGCTGCCTTTATTAGCTGCAATCCTTGTAACCATCTACCTGTCTCTGACATCAGTCTCAGGAGAGATGAGCTAATTGTTTGTTTGTCTGGCTACCCCATTGGATCTGGCTTGGCTGTCCTAATTTACTTCTTACAACAACTAGCAACTTTCGATATTATATTTTACAAAAAAATACTATGTGTGTGTGTATATATATATATATATATATATATATATATATATATATATATATATATATATATATATATATATATATATATATATATATATATATATATATATATATATATAAATATATAAAAAAAGAATATATATATATATATATATTTGTATAAATATATTTATATATATAAAAATATATAAATAAATAAAAAAATATATATATATTTATACATATATATATATATATAAATAAATAAAGTAAATTATATATATATATATATATATATATATATATATATATATTTTTTTTTTTTTTTTTTTTTTTT
>JAVLVB010000124.1:3175828-3223655 GCA_032876305.1 Orestias chungarensis | reverse complement strand
AAAAAAGAATATATATATATATATATATTTGTATAAATATATTTATATATATAAAAATATATAAATAAATAAAAAAATATATATATATTTATACATATATATATATATATAAATAAATAAAGTAAATTATATATATATATATATATATATATATATATATATATATATTTTTTTTTTTTTTTTAATTTTTATTTTATTTATGTATTTATTGCTTCTGTCAGTCTTCAGATGTGGCTACAATGTGCTATTTTCCACCATCAGTGTGTAGTTATGTGAGTAACTGAATGTCGTTTAAAGAATTTTGGGACTGGATAAAGCACTATACACATATCATTAGATCATGTCACTTATTGTCACATAACAATTATAAATCTAAAACCAGTTAGAAGTAGACAATAATGCCAAATTTGTAAAAGCTCCCATTAGTATTTTTTATGGATAATTCCAAGAAATTCAGACATAATGTCAGACAGGCACCTAATAAGAAGCCTGTGTTTTACAAAACAGACATTGATGATCTATCTAGAAAATTTGAATTAAATAAGATACTGATGCAAAATTAATTTCTAAAATTAACGTGTCCTATGATCACATTTTCCAACTAGTTATTTTTTTTTTCTTTCTTTTTTTCCTGCAGGGAAAGTTTGGTGAGCCGGGTGAAGCCGGGCCGACGGGATTTTCAGTAAGTGATAAAGGTTAACGAGGTTCTCCGTTACGTTGGGCCATATCAGTTTCAGTATTTTAACCTGTGTATGAATACTAGACCTGCAGTGTTACAAAGAGCCGCTATAATTTCAGGGAATACCGGGGGTCTCAGGACTTCCAGGAGCCAAAGGAATCATAGGAGAACCTGTAAGTTTTTTTTTTAAATTTAAATCAACCGTCTCTGTATTTTTATAGTGCCAACCTTTGCAACTATAAACTAAGTTGTTTTTTTTAGCTCTTGAATAAATTCCAATAAATTCCTTTTTTCAAAACCATTTCCTCAGCAATTCCTAGAAACATAGATGCATTTGGAAAAGCTTAAAAACATCCTAATCCTCATCTTCCTCTCCCTCTGTCTAAGCCTCATGAGCGCCAACGAATGGCAAACACACCAATTTGATTAACTCCATTTCCTCTTTGTAGAGGCAGCTTTATTGTGTTGTCAGTATATCTTTATATCAGCGGTTCAGTTTTACTCACACTCAGGAGCTTTGGTTTATTGTTGTTCTAAGATTTTTAGCCCTTAAGATTACCTTGTCCCCACAAATAATCACGTTCTGTTGAGTTCTTATCAATTTCCATATCATCCCGTTTTGCTGCCATTGTCAGAGGTGTTTGTCTAATGCCAGAAAATGCTCTTAACCATTTTTAGTGATGTTTCTACTGTGTTGCTGCAGGGATCATCAGGGCCAACAGGAATGATTGGTCCACGTGGGGCAATTGGACCAATGGTCGGTTGATCACACAGCTGGTATCAGAAGTCAAGCAGCGTTTTACATTACTGCCAAATAGTAAAGGCTGTAACTGTTTCTGATAGGGACCTGCTGCAAATGTTGGGGAAGAAGGGCTGCCGGGTGAATCTGGAGAGAAGGTGAGGAAGAGAAGTTATGAAAGTGAAACATCATGAAGTTACATCTGTCACGTAGTGGTGCATAATTGTTTTGTGGAAGGAAACTATACTTGATTTTTAAAGTTGCTTTGCACACAAAAAAATAAAAAATAAAAATAAATAAAAATGTGCAATTTTTAAAAAAATCTGAAACCCTAAAATACAATCCAGTTCAAACAAATACATATAGCAACATATAACCCTGTTATATTTTCTTAGAATATTTTAGGTTGGCATTATGTTGATATTTATAATGAATGATTGTTTAACTGCAGTTGCTTTCATTTTGGTGCAGAATTTAAGCATGTATCCCACCAAAGTTGGAAGTCTAGATTTAACTCTGAAATCAAAGAGTGTTGCTATACTTTGATGCGTTAAAAAACACAAAACAAATACTTCCTATTATTGGTTCTTTGCTTAACAGGGTTCTGTTGGTGAACCTGGCAGTGTAGGGGAGCAGGGCTTTGTTGGCCAGAGAGTGAGTATATATTTTGTTCTTATAGTTTCCTCTTGATTTTATTCCAGCAAACTCTGAGCAACATTATTGCCCTTATTTTCACTTGTTCTCTATAAGCAACCAAAGACACAATTTTTTTGTTATGCACACAAAAGTAAAAAAGAGGATCAGGCACCATGATATCGCAGTTTAAGTGAATTTCTTGTAAAAGATTTTTTCTGAATATTTCTGCCACTTCTTAGTCATTTGTAAATCATTCAATAGCTGAACTCATGTTGCACTTAATAAAGTGCTAATGAAAGCATAAGGGCTTGGTGCTTCACACATCTTGAATTAATAAAACGTATCAGGAAGTAAAAATGCTAACCGTCTGAAGATTTTCTTTTCATACTTATATACAAGAACTATATGTTTTTACAATTTTTGTTTCAGGGTGAGACAGGCATTGATGGAGAGCCTGGAGCGAGTGGACCATATGGAACTAAGGCAAGTCTATCTGTAAAAAAAAAAAAAAAATCATTTGTCATTTTCAAACTTGATTAATGGTTCTTTTTAAGAATTGTTTCCACTAAATTAATCATTTGGGGGGCCTGCATAGTGTTGATCCTCAGAGAACAAAATGTGCAGGAGTTGTTAAAGCATTGTACATTGTGAAAGAGGGGAAAAAAGTTATTACTGACATAGTTGAGCTTGTAAAGGTAGTGTATGAAGAGTCTAAGTCCAAGAGTCAGTTGATCGTAAAGCTACACGAGGCAGTTTTTTAACAACGAACAAACATGTTTGTTGTTAAGTAAAAATGTTAATTCTTTTAGATTTTCTGTAGCACCTACAAACAATCAAAGACAACCAGAGTAAATATCAAAACCATATTTTAAATGAATATTCCCAACATATTTTAGTAAAGAAAATCTGTCTAAATCAATCCAGACCTGTACTAAAAAGTCATCACAAGTCTTGGTTGTTTCAAAATTTTGTTAAAGGGGCCTCTGGCACTAGGGGATTGAGGACTAACACCCTAATATGGCCATTGGTAGACCTGTAGAATCAAGAATGCTTTTTAATAGAAACCATCAATGGTTAGGGAAATTAAACGAAACACATCATGCCCAAAAGTAAAGGACTTCAAAAACAGATAAGAAATAAATCTATTGAATTTTATCAGGTTACAAAATCATTTCCGAGACTTTTAGACTCCACTAAACCACAGTGGGAGCTAATATTCACAAAAGAAGACCACATGGAAGAGTCAGAAACCTTCCAAGATGGGGTTACACTACCTTAATTATTGCACTAGTTGATCAGTTACTTATCCAAAAGGTCAGAAAAAAACCCAAAACAGAATCTTAAACTCTGTATGCCGCACTTGACCCAGTTAGGGTTAGTTGTCATGATTCAACGATAAGAAAGAAACTTGGCAAACATGGCAACCCATTCTCGAGTTCACTAGAGAACAACCAAAATGTCTTGAGGATTCTTAAGAATATAATGAAGTATTCTGTGGGCTAATGAGACCAAATTGGAACAATTTGGAGGATGTGCATCCTCTTGATCTGGTGAAACTCAACTTTTTTTTTTTACTTCATGTAAATCCTTTCAGTGTCACAAGAAAACAATAGCAAGAGATATGAAAAGACAGGGTACACCCAGTATCCCAGTTTGTTCTTTTGTCAAGAATCATTCAAAATATTGTCGGCTGCAAGAGTAAATTGTGCTTTCATGATCCAGTTACACTAAGTCACATTGTGTTTCCATATGAGAGGTTATTAGGAACCGGCTGTGGATCAGCTTGTTGAATTTTTTTCCCCATTTTTCAAGGTATATTTGCAGCTTTAGTGTTGAAGTGAAATGTGTAGTTATATTACTATATGTTGCAGTAATAATATACACCTTCGAAGGGTATAGAGCTATTTTACACCACATGCTTTTCTAGCTAAAACATGTTTTATGTGATTGGAAATATGTTACTTGTGCTGATTATGTGACTGAAAACAGTGGGAGAAATGTGTTTGAAAAAGTGTGAGATAAATAAAACAAACAGTCAAGTTAAAATCAACCTGACTAGGTTTTTATTCTCTTTGGAGAAGTTAAATTCTTCTATTTGTCTAAAGGGACTTTTTTCATATCTTAGATGTGTCTTTTGTTCCTGTGTTCCTTTTTTTCTCATTAGTTTTTGATTATATATTTTTTAGATTTTACAATAGCCATATTATTACAATTGCTCTAACGTTGCATGAATTTAGATTTTTGTTGATGAAGGAGGCTTTTATAATTTAAAAACTCAAAACGACCAAATGCTTCCTTGAGAGAAATTCCTTTAGGGTGGAAGTTCTTGTACTGTGGCCTACTTTGCAATGACATAAAATGTTGAGGGACCATAAAGACCTTGGATAAAAAACATGTCAAGTCACATTTCTGCATTTCATCTTTGATATATCTACAATTCACAGCCTGCTGTATCTCACTAATAAATAAGTCATGGTTTTGTGTCATTCTGGTTCCACTACTGTGGCTCTTTGTGTACATGCCTGAGCTGTCATTGCAGAAGCTTCACTTTGTAGCTCTGAGCACTGCAGCAAAACTTAGTGGAGTGTGTGTGTGTGTGTGTGTGTGTGTGTGTGTGTGTTGGGATTTTATTTGTAACCTTGAGCCTTGGTTGATATTAACCTGATTTGCAGCATGAAGCGCTCTGCTGTCATTAGCTAAGCGTTTAGTAGCAGTACTATTAAAAATTAGGGTAATATAAGAGCCCTAGTTTTTGTGGCAGCAGATCTTTAGGCTGGTGTTGTTATTTGTTCATTTGATGATGTAGAAAATTAAAGGTAGGGAATAGAAAGCTGAAAGCACTAGCTAAAGCTTTACTGCCTCCTCACCACTTTGTGGAACCTGGGGAAAAAAGATGTGTGAAAACTTCTTTGTTGAAGCAGTCTTCCCGTTTATGTACACCTTTATCTATCTACCTGTCTGTCTGTTTAATAATCATTAGATACCCTAATGATTCTATCTATCTATCTATCTATCTATCTATCTATCTATCTATCTATCTATCTATCTATCTATCTATCTATCTATCTATCTATCTATCTATCTATCTATCTATCTATCTATCTATCTATCTATCTATCTATCTATCTATCTAGTTACTGTACTTAGTAGTTGTTTGGGCTGCATCAGCATGAATTATGGCATCGATGAGCGGTGGCCTGAAGCCTGTGGCTTTGCTGATATGTTAGGAAATCACAGCTTTCTGTAACATCTTGGCCTTCATTATATTTCATCATCTTATAAAGGTTGTCAGTGGAAGCAAATATTTCCTGCTGCTGACGTTGTACTGATGTTTTTGATTTCCAAATTAAATGCAACATTTAGTTCCAGGTTAACAGAGAACTACATTTGTGACACTTTAAATTTTTACCAGCTGAAAAAACCCTGCTAATATGTTTTATAATTATGATACAGAAAGCTGTGCAGTATAACTCAAATGTGTCAACTTTGACTTTTACAGGGTGAAAAGGGAGATGCTGGTCCAGATGGTCCCATTGGGGACAGAGGTCAAACTGGTCTGAAAGGAAAGGAAGGCCTACCTGGTCCCCCTGGACTTGTTGGGGTCAGAGTGAGTATCTCAGGAGCAAACTTTGATTCCTTTACACTTCTAATGAACACAGCTCTTTTTGTCAACTAAAAGCTCTCTGCTCTCACTCTCGGTTAACAGGGTCAGGAGGGCACACCTGGCAAAATGGGGGAAAGAGGAAAGCTGGGAGAAAAGGTTTGTCAGTTCCCTTGCTTGCAGCAAAGCTCATCTTTCATTTTAGTTAGCTGTCAATTTAATCTGTTGTACATGGAGTTGAATATTCCTCTGCTGTAGTTGTAAACAAACTGGAAGGTCATTAACCTCCATAAAAACAGCAGTGGAGGTTCTTGTAAAATAGCATCTTTGTGATTTTAGATTCCTTCCACATTCGTTCAGGCATGTTTGTACATAGCTGATCAATGGTGTCCTTTCTCCAGGGGAGCAAAGGTCTGCTAGGCCATTTAGGTGATAGTGGACAAATTGGCGAGCAGGGAGAGCCTGGATATTTTGGACAGAAGGGGACACGAGGAACTATTGGGCCTGTGGTACAGTCTTATCTCATGGAGGGATGTACTTTGATTTTTGAATATAATACAATGTAAAACGTATTATTCTTCTTGTCATACCTATCTCTTAGGGTGCTCCTGGAAAAATGGGCCGACAAGGCGATCAAGGCATAGCAGGTTATGAGGTAAGACATTTTTTGGTTGAAGAATCAAGGAAAAGTAAAAACATATAGTTGTCTTGGGATGCTCTAAAGGATGAGACATTGTGTCACTGAGGGGGGGTGAGGGAGGGAGAGTGTGTACTGGTACTGGTACATAGAAGAGGGGACAGTCATTGCTAAGTTTTGGGTCTGAATAGATTAGCTTGTTGCAACACAAGTAAAAGCAAAGGAAGAGCTTCAACAACACGACTACATTAGAGAGCTTACGGAACATCAAAAACGCATTGATTGCTAAGAAATTTGGTCCATTTGATTTAATGGACTGGATCCTTTGGGACCCGACCAACAATGAAGAAATTATGATGTACAGACATTAAATAAAACGTTTGCAAAAACTACTAAACTGTCAAATTTTTAATTCTAATTAAATCAAAACTTCACCACAATGCAGAGAACAATAAAAAGTTCTAACAAAGCATTTCAACTTAGATGATTTCCCTTCAACCTTCACTTTGAATTTGATGGTTTTATCATTTAAAAAAAAGTTTTACTTCTTGAACGTATATTACTTTTGACTTATTTTAGTCTTTTTTTTTTTTTTCCAAATGTGCATGTTGAGTTTCAAGCAACACGGCATCATTTAATGCCATTGAAGGGAATTAAATACTTTTCATAGAAGCTGATCATTTTTGCCCACCAGTGGGCTGAGGAAAAGATAGCTCCAATTGATTCTTGGGTTTCCAAACAGTACCACACAATATATATGTATATCGTACACATGTCAGTTCCTTAAGAATGAACAATTTCAAAGCAAAAAAACAAACAACATACTTATCCCACATTGTCTAGTGCTTCTAATTTCTATCTCATACAGGTAGGCAATACTAACTGCAATATTATTATAGGCTGCACACTTTGGTTCAATTCCACCTTGGGTCTTTCTGCAAGTGTGTGTATGAGTGGTTGTTTGTCCTGTATGTCTCTGTGTTGCTCTGCAATGGGCTGGCGACCTGTCCAGGGTGTACCCTTGTGTCTCGACCATTGTGAGCTGGAGATAGGCGCAGGTAGACCAACCTGACCCCAATAGGGACAAGGGTGTACAGAAAATGGATGGATGGATACAGTTTTCATCATTAAACATAAAGCATTAGTTGTAAAACAAACAAAAGACAAAACTTGCTTTAGTTGGGTTTAAGTCTTTATTATATATATTGTTTTAAAGCAACTCTGAGTAACGTTTCACCTTCATAAAATATTTTTATAACTTTTGTGATTATACATGAACTTACAGCTTGTTGAATGACACATGGCCCGAAGGAGTCCGTATCACTTTACCCGGCATTAAGCAACTTTCAGGAAAACTACAAATGTGCTGAATGCTTTACGGCATACGAAACTTCCCCAGTTTCTTATTTTCAACATCATCATATGACCTTGTTTAATCACTATTAGATTCATTAACTCATTGCTATTTATCCACTGGAAACAGAAATGTACTTCAATCCAACCGCAGGCGACTGTGAGATCAGGATTTTATGACGATATGTGCTGGTCCACATGGGAAATGCAATCTTCCCTCAGGCAAAACACTACTGGCCGCCACAATGGACCGAAACTGAAACTTCTTTAGTGTTGCTTTAAGTAGTTTGTGCGAAAGTAGAGTAAATAGACTGAGCATTAGGCAAGATTTTAAAATTGTACAATTTATTAAAAAAAATACATTCTTATATTCCTTAAAACTGTTTAGTAAAGCATTTTTTTATTGTCTTTTTAAGGGACTCTGCAAAGTGTTCTTTTTCTGGAAAACTTGTACTTGTCATGATAACTTACTCTGTGAATATCTCCTGCTAGGTGGCAGGATTTCTTTACAACTACTGACTGTTTCAGTCCTGCTGAGCCTGAAGCCGCCATCTGCCACAGTTTCTTTTCCTCATTTATGCTGTTGATCAAGGCCACTCTAAAATAAATTAATTTAGCATTGGTTTTCAAGCTTTACACAGAACAACATCTTTATCAGACAATGGATCAGACAAAAAGTTTAACTCAAATTGGTTTGGGATTGGGCAGCTGTAAAATCACATTTTCTTGATGAAATATTAATATTTAATTACTGTGTTTAATGGATTCCTTTGCTTGATCTCCTTTACTAGTCTGTTTTGAATAAATGTCTTGGAAGAAAAACCCTGAAGCTATTTAATCAGCTGTGATTGCCACCTATTCCCCTAAGTAACTTTATATCAACCAAAATATTAACTGGTTTCTGAAACAGATCATAATTTTGGAAATTTATAATAAGTGCTCTCAATTTTTGAACCTGTGTTGGAATTAAAAAAGACATGTAGCGTAAAGTATTTTAAAAGGCATGCTATTTAAAATGGATCGATTGAATGTGTCCGTCCTAAAAATGTATACGTTATATTATGGTTACAATATAGCCTACACAATTATGGAATAGACTGCTAACTTGAAAGTTGTTAAGCAGCTATCCTTCAATGGGAGGATAAGCCACTAAAGGCCATTGCTAAAGACGCTGGCTCTTTAGAGTGCTGTTTATAAAAATATTGATAGAAGATTAAACAGGTACATTAGAAAAATGTGCACCAATAACAAGGGTGTCTGTAATTTTGAATGGTAAGCAGGGACTTTACAAAGGTTCAAAAGGTGTATAGTTGCCAAGTGTCTCTGTTCTTGCTTTAAGCTAGTTCAATCATGTCAACTGCTGGTGTTGGTCCAGTGTTTCTTTTTTTTTTTTTTATCTAGTATCAGCAAACAGGCCTGACCTATCCATAGAGGATCTATGTTTAATTTGTAATGACGAATTAACAATTAAACACCAGGCCTAGCTATGCCTATGAACGTAGTCTTCCTATTAAAACAACCTGTGCTTCGGAGTCTACATGAGCACATGTTCCATTTAATTGTTAGTTAATAGATATATTTTTCCCTTAGTATGACGTTTCAGTCTTAAATATATTCTTATAAGCATTTTTGAGAAACATATTTTATCATACTTACTCATTATTATCAAAGTGACCAACAAAAACGCACAGTATCTTTTCAACCGAATACCTGAAATGAATAACAGTTCTAATTATATTAAAATTATTTAGAATCTGTTGTCACAACTCTATTGATGGACTTTAAAAATGTATCTGTATTCCCCTGTTTGTCTAGAAGCAATTAGTCTGTCTTTTTTTTATTTTTTATTTTTCTAGGGTTACGTGGGACCATCGGGGCCACTTGGACCGCCTGGAGCAAAAGGCGAAAAGGTATATCAGCCGATTTATTTCTTGTCCCATCATCTACCTGCAGGCTGATTGTTTTATTAGCCCCAGCGGTGTTGTCACATCTCACACTGTCTTTTTTTTGCATGACCACTTGTTTGCGAGCAGGACTCCATTCCTAATCAGTGCTTTCTTGGTTTCTATTGGTGTCATTGCCTACCCACAAAGTTACCCATAACTAAATCTGTGATATGAACCTGGACTAATCCAATTAACTCAGCACAGTCAAATGTGTATGATTAGCAAGACGCCTGGACTTCTGCTCATCATTTTGTAGATATTAGCCACATAATTTGTGTTTATTTGACAGGAGCACTGTGTAATATGTGTATACACTGTACACCAGAGTTTAGTGATACACTCATTTGCATTTTTTAAGTCCCTGAGCAGAAGTCATCTGGATGCGGTTATTTGTTGTTTTCTCATTGCCAGTATCCTCGATATAATTGCTGTGCCTGCGCTCTAATTAATGCGGTATCACGCTATCACCCAGGCCATTGTAGAATTTATGATTGTCAGTTTAGTGCCAGGTACTTCTGGCACTGAGACTACAATGTCAATACAAATCTAAATTATAGTTGAAGGTACAGCTTATTGCTTTTCATCTGTGAGGTTGTTGGGCCCGCTGGCCTAAACAGTTTGGGAACTGTGCTTATTTATATCATTTCCCTCATTGTGCAGGATGTAACTGTTTAAATCATACACACATCCATTGCTATTGTTTAATGAATATCATGAAATCCCCCGGAGCAACCTAGCTCCATTTATGTGGAATAGGATCGTTGTGGTTGATAGCTTCTTGAAAATGGTTTTCCATTTGTTGAAAGAGTTTAAAGAGTACTCTCTGTTTTCTAAAGGAAGATGTAATGGAGGCATTTCTTCTTTCTGTTGAGATCTTTGGATTTAATGGTTAAAACCTTTGAATGTGGTCTTTTATTTGTTGCTTAGGGTGAACAGGGGGATGATGGCAAGGTAGAGGGCCTTCCAGGTCCCCAAGGTGATAGAGTGAGTTCTGATCCTGCACCAGATCTTTGTCATATGTAGTTAGGACTCTGAATTATTTAACTGTTCATGTTTTCAATGTAAATTGAGGGTTCTCCTGGAGACAGAGGAGAGCGAGGAGAGCCAGGTGACCCGGGACACATAGTAAGGAGCCATAAGATGAAATACCTTCCAAATTATATTAGTGAGTTAAACAAGATAAAAAATAAGATAAAATATATAATCCCTTTTTTTGTGAGGGTCAAATTGGTTTAAATGGGCCTAGGGGTGAAGCCGGTGCACCAGGGCTTCCTGTAAGTATCAACTGCATGGCTTTTACCATGTTTAACCCATCATTTCATAAATATTACACAAATTATATGTACAAAGTCCAACTATCTTTACATTAATGATAATTTCAGGGACATTCTGGCACAAAGGGACAACCAGGCCCGAAAGGATCCCAAGCCGGTCAGGTCAGGACATAAACAAATAGTGTTGTAGGATTGAGTGTGAGAAGTGAGATTATTTTTATAATAGTGTGGTAAAATGTTGAATTGAATTGAGATTATTTTTTATTTTACTTTATGCTTCAGGGTCCAAAAGGAAAACCAGGTGTAACAGGTGCATCTGGGAACAGAGGACCACCAGTGAGTTGGATGTAGTAGGTCAAAAAGTGAAACTCAGTCAAAAACCCAATCCTTATGAAGCGCTCCATATGCAATTCTGCTGACAAATCTATTCTGAAATATACAGAAGATGAAAGTTAAATTGTTGCATACAAGTGTACATCCTTTAACCACTACTACCACTACATTAAACCTCCACATTTAATAAGGTAGCACATATCAACCTGTCATTCGCTTTTTTTTCTTCTTTTTTTCTTGTCTTTAGGGTCCACAAGGACCATCTGGCCCACGTGGGATACTGGGCAGGGACGGGCTGGAAGGTCCATCTGGAATGGATGGCTTACCTGGTATAGATGGACGAAAAGGAATCAAGGCAAACGCGCATTCAGTTATAAATAATTACTTCACAAATATTTTATTTTTTCTGTTTATGAGTAACGGTTAGTGGTTTGACATCAGGGGGATCAAGGAGAGGACGGGGAAGTTGGCTTACCTGGAAAACCTGGGCTGCAGGGCGGAGGGGGGGAGACAGGACTTTCAGGAAGCCAAGGCTCCTTTGGTTCAAAGGTATTGGTACATATTTGTTTAAGCTGAGAACAGCACAAGAACATTTTGAACGAAGAATGTAGGCAAATGTATTACCATTGACAATAATAACTGTCAACAAGCTTTAATCTGTTGGAAAACCCTCCCTTTTTTATATACCATTTTACTTTTTTATTATTCCTGACTCTTCTTCAAGTCTTTATGGTCTCTTTTACAACGCCTCTTATTCAATACAGTGATCATTGTTGCAAAATGTTGCCATATTTATTGGCAAAGCCTGACTGGTAATATATAAAATGAAAAAAATCACAGCGTTTGACAAGAGAGTTAATGACACCCACAGAAAAGCTGCATTTATTAGTTCTGCAGTCATAAATCGTTTTTTTTTTATCTCCTTGACTCCTAGGATTTGAAGTTAAATTCTGTTTAATTGTTGTTTTTTACCCCCATGTTTACATATACAGTTAATAAAGCCCCTATATAACGTGGAGAGTAGGTTGACAGGGTGCATTTTCAGCAATAATGCTTTCACAATGGTAATTAAATTAGCCTCAACCTCTAAAAGGAGATTTCCAAAGGGTCGCGTACCGGCTTCCACTGTTTTTTTTTCAATGTAAATGTAGTGATGCTGTTATATAGTTACAAAGGGAAGTCATGTGTGTCTTTTAGGGGGAAAGGGGTCTGCCAGGACAGATGGGTCCAGCGGGGAAGAGAGGTTTGGTTGGTGTGATGGGATTCCCAGGAAAACCAGGAGACCTGGGATCAAAAGGCCAACCAGTTATTGGAGATTTTTGATATGACACATTTCTTTACATGACCCTTTTCTTTGATTTTCTATTAAGTGGTATTTCTATTTTTTTAATCAGGGTAGTAGTGGTGAACAAGGTTTCCCAGGAGTATTGGGCATGTTTGGACCAAAGGTGAGTTACCAAAGAATTTAAATTCAAAAGTTTACTACAGAATGTCCTAAACGGATTTTCTGACTTAGCTAAGGTACTTTTGTTAAGATTGAATAACTAACATTTTCTGCATTTTCTGGTGTAACAACTACAACCTACAACTTAGAGAGATGATTTTCATTCATTTATGAAAAACATATTATATATTAGAGCTGCAGATGTTTAAAGCCAACCCTGTGACTTGCATAATGTGTACATTTATCAAAATGTTCTTAGGGATTTTTTTGATTCGTCCATTCCTGTAGGGGACTGTCAACATAGTATTCAATTTTTCTGACCATACTGGTGATACACCAAACTTGCAAGCACTACACGGCCATCGCTATAGACAGAATAAACCCCCTTTATTACAGCCTTTCTCATTAATGTTTCAGCTCAAAAATTACCCACCCAACATGCTACCCAACATGGTACCCAGCTCCTGATGCAGTCTATGGTTGTCTCCCACATTGACTATTGCAACACATACTGACTTGTCCCCCAGTCTATACGGTAAAACCTAAACCAATGATCCAGAATGCGCCGGCGCGTCTGGTCTTAAATCAGCCCAAAAAGTCCCATGTCACACCTCAGTTCATTATGCTTCTCTGGTTACCCCTGGCTCCCCGCATCAAATTCAAGCCCCTGATGCTTGCCTACAAAGGGCTTAAGGGTATGGCTCCCATCTACTTGAATACTTTTGCAAAGCCTTATGTCACAGCTCGGTCACTTTGGTCATCAATGAATTGTTGTCTAGCAGAATATTAAGCGTTTAACAGCATTTTACAGATCCCATCTGAATTCAGCTCAGTGAAAGAAATCAGCATGTCCTTTTATGCATAATAACTATACTATCACGGACCGCACAAACAATGCATTCACACCAACAGCATAAGAACAACTTAGAAGGAGCAAATACTCCTCTGTGCTCCTATCAGTGTGGACAACAGTTTTCTAACATTTCAAGTAAGCTACCGCCCTTGCCCTTTGAGGCCAGTTGGAGAGAGCTCTGGAAAGAAAGTTCTAATAATAATCTTAAAATATCTTCCGCTCCACAAATATTTCTTGTTACTTCACATGGGCTCTATTCTGTAACTTGTATCTATGTTGCAGTGAGATTTGTTGATGTGTTTCCAGGGACCCCCAGGGGACATTGGCCTAGCCGGCATTCAGGGACCAAAAGGACCAAGAGGATTGATGGTAAGATTATAACAAATAGCGGTTTGCCAACTCAGTGTTGTATTTCAGCCAGCTCCGAGGCACTGAATTCTCCCAAACTGCCCATTTGGCTTGAAAAATAAGTGCGGCCTCATTTAAAAGCTTGATCATGTATGTCCTTAGTCACTTGCATGCCTCTGTTTTTCAGGGTGCTCTGGGAGCTTTGGGCCCTGTTGGCATCATTGGGCCCAGCGGTCATCCAGTATGTACCTCATCTCTCATCCTGTGTGCCAAGTGTTATGTGACTCCTCTCTGCTTTTTCTGGAAGTGATGGACTGATAGTCTGTCTTTTTTCTCCTCACCAGGGACCCCAGGGTGACAAAGGAAGACGTGGGGAGACGGTGCGTGGCGCTGTTTTGATGAATCCTTGTCTGTCTGTACTGTGAGCACAGAATAGGATACTTCGCACGGAGACGGCACACCACACAGCCTGCTCCTGCCCTTCAGCACTTTTCATTTCCTATTGTGTTCCGCTGTTTGTTGTTACACTCGCTTTGACACTCAGCTGCTGTGGAAATCCTGTCAGTGTGATAAATGTTGGCCGCTTGCACGTCTCAGAGCTTTTTAAAAGGTTTGTTGAGCGCTCGCACACAGCATAATTTACGGGTGCTCTCTAAAACCGCCTACATTCATTTCCAGGTCGGCAATGTGAAAATTGGATTTGCTATGTGTTTTTAAATAAGGATTTGCAACAAGCAAGAGAGGGATTTCAGTCATAAAATATACCAGAGAAAGATGGTAATTTGCTAGAAAAATATGCTTCTTTTTTATATTGTACAAAAAAAAACTTTCCCTTTTTTTTCTCCTTAAGGGGTTACAGGGGCCAAATGTAAGTCATTTATAACATCTTCATAAGACCAAATTTGCCTTTTATGGTTATTTAACAGGTAGAGGTTGTGTGTACTCTTCATATTTTAACTTCTTTATCATATTTCTTTAGGGATCTCCTGGTCCTCGAGGCCCACCTGGGCCACCGGTAAGTTTAACTTTTTATATATTTAGTCTACAACAGATATAAACCTTTTTTAAATTGATTACTACTTTGCACACTCTCCTTTTCTCACATTTTATATCAGTTTCTGGTTGCTTTTAAACTCTGGCTTGCAAAATTATGAACTCTCCTAAAACCTTTTCACATTTAGCACTTTGCAGACTTAATATCCAAGGCATTTTATTGTAACCATTTGTCTTAAGCCAACACAAAGGAGCACATAGTTTTGGAGTGCAAAATGTCTGCAAAACATTGAAAAGTTAACATGTGTTTGTATTCAGTACCATGTTATCTGTTACCTCTGAATGCAATCCAGGTCTCACTGTTTTTTTTCCAACGTTGTGTAATTTAAACTTACTATAGGTACAGCTGTTCTGGCAAGGCATTAAAGTTATGTTGTGGAATGTTATAGAACAATAGAACAAAAACCATCATAAAAACCAAGGATAAACTTCTGTAGAAGTCTAAATTAGGGTTAAATCCTAAAAAGTATCCCAAGTCTAAACGTTTAACAGATCGCTGTGCAATCTGTGAACTGAAAATGGAAAGGATATGGCAGAGCTGTAAATCTACCAAAACAAAATTTGACAAAAACAGCAAAAAAGGTGTTTAGATTCAGTTGCAATTAAACATATCCTGTCTTAACTACCACAGTGTATTTTTCAGTGACATCTTAATCTTTATAAATATATGCATAAGTTGTTTGTATTAATGGTGTCCCAGTTCTCTCTTTTTTTCTTATTTTTTTGCCCTTTCATTATGCCAGTGCAAAAGCAAATTTCTCAGGGGTTGATTTGTAGTCTCTGCATCATTCTCTTTCCGCTCCAGCTCCCTCCCCACCTCTCTCCTTTGTCCATTACATTTAACAATGCAATTTATAGTAAAGGTTTATACATGAATATCAAATGAAAGATTACAGTGTAGGCTTTAAAGCTCACCTTGTGAAGGTGACCCTATTGGGATTCCCATTCCCCATAGGCACTTGGATAACAATTTTGAATTACACGTCACCGGACAGGACATAGTTAAAAAAACAAAACTAAAAAAACAAGGAGCAAAGAGGCCAATGGTAACTGTGTGCAGATCCATAGCTTTGCCTTGAGAATTTGTTCACAGGACCACTACTAGTTATCCAAAGGAAAGATATGGTCAAATATAGAAGTGTGGCAAAAATAAAGCTCATATTTAAAAAAAAAGGTGGAACCTTAAACTGGACATTTTTGCCACAGCATCTTTTTCAACAATTTAAAGAAAAGTATTTAACTTTTTGGGCTTTGTACATGATGCAACATGCCAAATTAACAACGCACTGCTACTGTCAGTAGTATCTAGCGACTCTATATTATGGAGATGGCAGATATGTGTTTTAGCTTGTGTGCAACAATGCAAAGTACTCCCTGGGCCTTAGTTTGTGGCCATCACCATTCTGGAGAGTGTGTGACACACACTGTATTTTTGGTGCTTTTGATGTATTTTTAAGAACCATATCAGTGCATTTCAAATCACACAGAAGAAACTAGTTTGGACTTCTCTGCTTCCTTTTTCATGTTTCAAATGTGCTACTCCTGTTTTGTGGTCAGCAAGGGAGCAAAGTCTTAACTTTTTTTGATGGGTAAATTGTTTCTTATTTATTTATTTCTTATCTCAATTAGTTTTTTGTTTTTTTTCATTTATCAGCGGGGATTTGCTTTTTTGTAAGCGCAGTGAAGCTGGTTTAGATTTAGTGAGTATATGGATGGAGCTAAGCACAGGGCAATCCTCGAGGAAGATCTATATTTCTAGAAGAAACGTACCTACATTGAATTGAGATTCTATGTCAGAACCTAAAAACTGATGTTCAGAGACGTCCTCCATATCCTGCTGCCAAGATGATTGAGCTTTTGCAATTTGAGCAACATTTCAGTGTTTAGATGCCCAAACTTGCGAGAAATAGATATGGAATATTCGCTAATGCTAAATACAAATGTACATCAAAAGTTTCAGATTTTAGGATTTTAGATCTCTTTTTTGCAAATGCCAGGTTACTTAAGAATTTGTGCAGACACTTCTGTTACTAGAACGCTTGTCATCATGGTGGTCTCCTTTAAAAGTTACCTTTCTACTGGTCTCTCTTCCATAAAGGCCAGATTTCTCGAATGAACTGATAATAGTGTAAATATTGACAGATTCTCCCGACTGAGTTGTGTTTTTTTTTTAATCTCCTTTATAGTTACCATGGGCCTCTCAGCAGCTGAAGTTTAACAGTCAAATTTAGGAAAAATCCAGCTGACCAAGTCTGGTCAGTAAGTTTACATGGATTGACAGCTTTTAGGAGGTTTTTAGTAGTGCCATAAGTATTTTCTATGTTGGGTGGAAAGTACTAAATGAGTACTACATTTTTTAATCCAACCTTGCTGTGAACTTTTTTTCAACATCAGTCTTGTTCTGTTTGCGGTTGATCATGCAACTTTCAACTAATGTATGTCACTAAACATTTGAGACCTTCACAGAAAAGCTATATTTATGTTGAAATTATATTGTAGACCAATGGATCTACAAACGACATTACTTCTGAAGGTGATTGCATGCACAGCATTTTATGTAGCTGTATCAGAAAAAAACAGAGCCAAGTCCACACTTTTCACTTGTTTATTTGTAGGACAATTATAAAACTTCAAATCCTTTTCTTTGGCTTCATAACATGAATCATGTAATGTTGGAATAACAATCAAAGATTGTCTTTGTCTGACCCTATTTTAGTTAACACTATGCTGGTTTCCTCCTGGATGTGAAATGATCACAGAAACATTTCTATAATTCAGATTTTAAAATTAGATGTCTTTTGTAGTGATACAGTATGTGTAAAAATTGTAAATTTGACACATTTTGATGGAAAACTATTAGCGGAATAAAAATGCAGGAAATGAACAGTAACCACTGTAACTGTGTTATTTGGAGCAGATAATCTTTCTATTCAGGCCTGCCTTTGTTCCTTTGTGATCAGCTGTGTTTAGCCAGCCGCTCTTCCCCACTGCAGTTATGGATAATTTATTTTGTATTCATGCATCATTTCCTGCACATCATTAATTTGTCTCTGCTAATCTGCATATTTAGTCAAATTAGAACACAGAACCACTAGATTATAGATTTATTATTATTATTTATATAAAGGACCTTGAACACGCAGAGGGAGAAGGCTAAAGAAAAGATCCGATTGGGTTGAGACTGCAATATTAATGTCTCTTTTCTCTTGCTGCTTTGAAGGGCCTGTCAAGTTCTGAGCATTTACTAGTAAGTCTTTTTTTCTTTTAGCTTCATACTTTTTTTTTTTGGATGAAAAAAATAAAATAAACTAAAGGTGTCCACTGGTTGCAGACAAATGAAGATCTCAATCCAGTTATGGAAGTCATTAAATTTCACTCTCTGTTACGAGAAGAGGTCAGTTCTAAGGAAAACTATAAAACCAAATCTGACGTTTTTAATATATTATAAACTGCAGAACCTTTTAAACCTAAACTGTGCAAATATTCACAACCACACTAGAATTATCAAAGCATGGACTTGCCCATGTTGGACCAAGGCACAGAGATCTTGAAGACGCTTCACCACCTCAGCATGTTGATCCACAGCTTGAAGAACCCGCTTGGAACCCAAGAAAATCCGGCTCGAAACTGTCTAGACCTTCACCAGTGTGAGGAGGGGATGCACGACGGTGAGGAAACATCCATTTAGCTGGCTGCACCGTGTCTATGTACTTGTTCTGTGTGAGTTCATTACATTTCTTTCTTCTGTGGCTTTTTTTATTTTCACAGGAGCATACTGGATTGATCCAAACCTGGGATGCAGTTCAGACAGTATTGAAGTGATGTGTAACTTCAGTAGTGGAGGACAAACTTGCTTAAAACCTATTACTATTTCAAAGGTTTGGACTTATATGTATGCACTCTTATAGCTAAAGGGCTTTCTTGAGAATATCCATGTCCTTTTTTATATGCTATCACACTTTAATGACAAAAATCAATGTGTTTTATTTGAACTGCATGTGATAGATGAAAACAATGAGTCATGCATTTGTTTCCCGTCCTTTTAATCTAATATCCCTAAACGTAAAAATAAATAAATAAAAATAATAAAATAAATAAACAAATAATAAAAAATAAAAAAAATAAATAAATATATATATATATATATATATATATATATATATATATACATACATACATACATACATACATACATACACACATACATACATGTATGTATGTATGTGTGTATGTATAAACAAATAATAAAAAAAAAAATATATATATATATATATATATATATACATACATACATACATACATACATACCTGGTGCCGCAAATGGCTGCCTCAGTGTAATTACACCTAAACAAATTCCTAGTATGTCCAATGTGTACCTGGCAAATAAAGTTGATTTAATCTTAATATATATAAAGGGTTAGAAGATTAGATCAAAATACAACAATTTGTCCTCTTTACAAAAAAAGCAATACACGTCTTTTATAATGAATAAAAACAATAAAATAAATAAAAATCAAGTCGTCGTGACACTTTAGAAAGAAATGATTGTAAATACCGGGCATTCAGTTGACAGAGACACCCCAAAAGACTTGCAGATAAGATTATGGCAAAAAGGGTTTCTGGAACATACGTTTACATTATAATTTGGATTAAATTCCTAACGCTATCCAGTGTTTATGTTGGTCTATCACATAAAATCCCAAAAAAAGTACATTGAATTTAGATTCTAGTATGCCACCGTTATGGAAATATATTTAATCAACCTTAAGGGAAAAGCAATGAGTATAAGACTGCATATTACTTGTGGCAAACAGCAAGCATAGCTGCATTCATAGCCACCCTCATCTGGCAAATCAATCTTTTTATTTATCTTTCATCTGTCACAGTTATTTTCTCTTTAAGATGCTGGAAAATAAATGTCTGGATTCCACACAATGGCAGACAAAATCGAACATATCTATAGCAGAAGGAGCAAAGAAAATTATGAAGACAAAGGGTTACTCTTAATAGGGATGTGTGATGCAGAATATTCCTTCGGATTCGGATGATTGCCATTATAACTGCTAACTAACAGGTATAATGGGGGGACAATTGACTCAACATTCATGTTTTTGGTGTGTGGGAGAAGGCTTAAGCTTCACCTGAAACCTATCCAGAGTGAACCCAGTCCTTGTGTTTCAAACTCACAAGTCTTTCAAAGAGTCTTTATGAGGTTTTTTGGTCTTTCAGTACTTTTCAGCAGTACCTGGTCATATGTTTTGTCTGCAGCTGGATGTCAGAGTGGGTCGCATCCAGATGAACTTCATCCACCTGCTGAGCAACGAGGCTGTACAGCACATTATAATTCACTGCCTCAATGCCTCTGTGTGGGCTGAAGGACCCTCCCAGCAACCTTCAGCAAAGTCTGTAAGCTTCAAAGCATGGTCCGGGCAAAAGATCCAGGCGGGAGACCTTCTGGAGCCTCTGATACCCAGGGATGATTGCTGGGTATGTTCCTTTTTATCACAGTTTTTTCTCAGTTGGTTTGGTTGATTTCTTGGAATAGAATTGAAAGGCTAAAAGTACTTGTTTAACCTTCATAGCATTGTCACTTGTTTCTGATTTCTGTGAACAAGTTTCAAAAGCTTTTGTTAATTCATACAAATAATTATGTATAAATCCCAGCTTTTTTCTACATTTTCAATTGCTTGATCAAAAGTTACTATATAGATCTATGCTGAATAGTCTCAGCCTGTGTGTCAAGTGTGTCTTTATTTTGAATATTTGAAGCAGTAGATCAGGGGTACTCAAATACAAATGATGAGGAGCCACTTTTTTTTTTCAGTGACTCAAGGGGCCATTTATTGGGACCGTGTATAATAACGTATCATAACAATATAACATATGCAAGATTTATAACAAAGTTTATATCATAACATTTCCTTTTTATTAAAAACAAAAATGTTACCTAAAATAAAAATATAATTTTAATTTGGGCATATATTAAAATAAATAACTAAATAAAACCAAAGATAAACCTGTTCAAGATCCAAACATAATAGCCTTCAGGCAGCCCATTTATTTTGCTTTGTTTAAGAAACTATGCATCTCAAGAAGTATTTCACAATTCTCACATTTCCCCTTTAATAGTGGACATTTTATTTTTATTGCCGCGACAGTTTCTTGACATATGACATTAAGCACAGAGGGGGAGTGCTGGACGGTGGTAGAAAGAACGCAAACCCTTCTGTCCACTCTGGTTGGAACTGGCGGTTTTCGCTGTCCAGTTTTCTTTTTGGAGCAAATTTCAAGCATGCCATTACTGCTCCGGTCGGTAAACGTGTGGCTGCTGCTGAGAGAGACTGTCTCGAGGTTGGGAGGGCTACTATCTGTTTGTTGTTGCCATGGAGGCAACCCCCCCCCCCCATACATAGTTTGCCCCATACATTGATGGTCATTTACATAAATATGTGTAAGGCACCTAAAAACCTACCCAAGTAATTTGTTTTCCTTTTTAACCACATAATAGGCTGTGATGTCTGTTGCTTTTATAGCTACAGCAGTCTAGATGTTTCGGCCCATAAACGGTTCCATAAATCTCTAATCTTGCACTTAATTTGGATTCTGACCCTTAAGGTTAAGTGCAGGATGTTAAATTGATGCCTAAATTGTGTGAGATGCAAAAACCTATATATATGTATAGGTTTTATATATGTATGTTATGCCCGATTATGTTCAGTGGTTTAGTTTTGAAGAATTTATGCCTGTACCATTTTCTATATATGAAGCATTTTTGAAGGCTTCTCCTGCACATAGTTAAAAATAATTTAGTTTTATGCTTTTACCTTTCATCTTCGCAGAAAACAAACCTTTTGGAAAGCTCCCTTCAGGGTTAAGATTTTCATTAATTCTTGTTTGCAGCATTGATGTCTAGACAGGAAAACAAGAGACTTTTGGCAAGTTTGCAGTGCAATCGCCGTTTGTTTACAGGAGGTGAGTCCTCTGGTGCAGAAGCTGCAATCAACCATAAAGCCCAAGGAAGTGAAAGACGGAACCGGTTTGTTAGCTTGGCGGCAGCTGACGGCGATTAAAGTTGGGGTTCTTTATTGTGTTTTTGAAATTTTACGTGGAAAGACTTTATGAGAAACAATCCTCTGGGAGGAGATGTTTGAGAAGAAAAGAGGAAAACCTACCTTCTGTGGAATTGGCAAATGACCACACTCAAATCACTGAATAATCACAGTTTAAATGATTTCCTGCAAAATGACGTCATTACACAGCAGCCCATGTGAAAATTGCTTAAAAAAAATATTTTAACCCCATTTTGATGTTTAAAGTTGTCAAATTATTGCCTCCGCAATTGCTTGATTTGATTTGTTTAGGGCATGACATTGACATCGTGCCAGGTTGCCTAAACCACAATCACTAGTGTTTTGTAAGGCAGATCCAGCACTCAAAAAAAACAAACAAACATCTTTGCACAAAGAAGCAGCATATCTGTTTACTCAAAAATTACTACAAAATACATTTATTCTTAAGCAAAGAGAAGTTCTAATCTCTAAGGTGTCCAGAAAGTATAGACCGCTCATGACAGTTGTCGTTTAAATACAGGAGACTGTTTCCTGTGAGATCTGTTGGTCATCCTAAGTAACTGGTGGTCTTTTAATAGAAAGACATCAATTTTTGAAGAGAAGCTTATAAAATTTAGATCTACTCCACTTGTGTTAAAGTAATCTCAGGAATAGTTATTAGAGACATGTCAGAATATTCAATGTTCCTCTAGAAAAGGTAGAAGTGGATGATTTTGTCTGCTGTATTATGTGAACGTCCTCATGTCTTTCAGATCAAAGATGGACGCTGGCATCAAACCCACTTCATCTTCCAGACCCAGGACCCATCTCTCCTTCCGATCGTGGATGTGCACAATTTGCCGACCACAGTGCCTGGTGTGCGATTTCACCTCGAGGTTGGGCCTGTTTGCTTCTTGTAAGGCCAGCCCAGAATACTTCACAAAAGAAGCGACTGCTTCAAAGATTTGAAGTGGAGGAAGGACATCACTGATTTATTACTTTCTAAAACAAGAAACCCCTCCATGCTCCCAATGAAAAATGCTTGGACTGCAAAAAGTTAAGAGGGGAAAAAAAGGAGGAGCACCACAAAAAGACAGCTAATTGCAATTGCAGAGACTTCAGGCCCGGTCAGGTGACTGAAAAAAAAAAAAAGGCTTGGTTGAGTGATACAAGAGTTGGCTGTCTCCTTTGGAAAAATTAGAACATGTTAAACTTGTCATCCTTGACCTTGTTGTATATTTTTTTTGCAAAAAAAAAAATCTAATCTGTACAGAAATCAGAATATTATAAATCTTGAAATGAAGTATTATTTATAGTAGTAGATCGACTGTATACTTTGCTTTGATGTGCAATTGTGGTGCAGCCTTCAGAGACATGCATTTATTTCCCTCACTCAGGTATGCAGTGTTGCACCAGGTGTTTTCGTTTGAGCCTCAATTAACAGCTCGGCGATGAGCGTGTGCAGAATTATTCACACAAGAGAGTGCTGGAAGGTACTTTCAGCGCAAACATGGTGCAGAGATGTCAGAAATGCTACCTCGGGTCTGCACCTCTCATCTCAAAGCAAACTGAAGCTGCGACCCGACTTAATCTGGGACGACGCAGAGGTGAAATCTGGTGCTGCGGCTGTTGACACTCTGGGGATAAAGTCGTGTCAGCTCTCATCCAAGCCATCTCTGTGCTCTAAAAGGGAAGAATGTAAAATACACACACACAAATGCATATTTTCCTCAAGTATCATCTTGACAGTTTAACGTTTGTAACACCATCGGTTAAGTTATGATTGTCAAACTAAATTTATCATCTGCAACCATTTTATTGTAGTTTTTTTATTTAAAATGTGTTAAAATATTCATTAGCTCTCCACCTTAAAAGCAGGTTATAGGTTATTTAAAATACAACAAATATGATTGGCCTAACCAATCTGTAAACTCAGAGGACCTCTTACATATGACAGAATACAATGTAAATATCAGTGTTTGTTGTGATAAGTATCTTTTTTTATACTGAATAAAGTTGTAATTTCTCCACAGGTTTTTCAATTAAAGTGTAAAACTGTTGTTTCTAAGCTGATTTCATATTTAAACAAATGTTACAACAAAACATTTCTGGATTAGAGAACCCAACCTTAAAGTTTTTGGCCAATGTCTGGACTGTTTGTAATGAAGAAGTGTTTCTCTTTCTGATTGACGTCAATTATTTATAGGAAACGTCACACCATGTGAAAGAGCAGACGCTGTAAAATATTCTGGGTAAGATTATACATAAGGAAGCCAATAACATAACATGCTTATTACCTAATACTTTGCCAACAGTGCATGAATGTTGTTGCATTGGGTGGTCTCCATTGTTGCCAGGTCATATAAATGCATATTTTTAAAACCATTTCCCTAAGTCATGTATAGCCTTGATAAAAAATAGGTTTAGAGGGTTACAGACACACTCTTAAAATGATTTTATTCACAAGCTTTTGCATTATAACGCCGCTCATCTTGGGCACATGGCATGGCGACCCCCATCGATTGGTAGATTCACGCCGGTGATAAAGCTGGCAGCGTCAGACGCCAGGAAGGCGATGCTGTGCGCCACCTCTTCCACCTCACCCGGCCGACCGAGGGCGTGAGTCTGTTTGCACCTTGCAAGGAACTGCAGAATGAAAAGTAAACAAGAATCAAGTTTGCTTGTGTAGAGATTTCAAGATAGTTATATATACAGAAACAGAACAGAAGCTAGTTATTTGCTGAACTCTCAGCATTAGGATCTTTGGGGTTTCACTGTACTACTGTTGTACAGTCGAAAATATACGAAAAACATAGTTATCAGTACGAGTCATTCTCGCACTTCTTTGGTATGGAGCTTGAGATTGTATTTTTTTTACTCGTTTTCTGACCATAGCAGAAAATAGCTTATTTTGTATCTGTAAAGATCTAAAGTGGCACACTTACAGTGATTGATACAGAAAAATGTAGTTTTACCTGCTGTAATCTTAAGTCAGGAAAAATATGTTGTGCAGATTGTTGGTTCATGTTTTTAATGTGCTTTCTGTATTTAACAATGCAGAACAATACATTCATTTTAGGAAGGGTGCAGTCCAATCTGCTCAGATTGCCATTTAAAATTTGCTTGAAAAAAGCTAGATTGGATAAAACAGACACAACACAGACAGGTGTCCAATAAAAGTACCTCATATAGAAATAAAGGAGGCTCAAATTTGTATTATAAAAAGACAAGCAAGTGTTGTTTTATTACCTGGGCATACTGGTCCTCATCCAGTCCCGATCTTCTGTGGACATCTGTGATAATCACTCCAGGACTGAAAATAAAACCATACAGCAAAATAGACGTGATTTTATTGAAAGTAATCATTTCAGAGCAGAACTCGCATGTTTCAAGTCACGTACCAGACAGAGTTTACTCTGACTTGTTTTGATGCCAGCTCTGCAGGTAGAAAAAAAAGAAGGCAGTTATCTGATGTTCAGTAGAAACTGTGAATATGCATTAAAAAAATCCACATCTTACCAAGAGCTATACAACGTGTAAACTGGTCAATGGCTGACTTTGACATGCAGTAAGCCAACACACCAGGGAACTGAGGAGATGCAAGAAAAAAATTTCTATTACTAAAACAAACATTTGATGGCAAAATTCAAGTGTTTCTATTAACACTTTTTTATCCAGATGTATAATACCCACCGATCTCTGTCCGTTTACACTGGAAACGTTGACAATGGAGCCCTTGTTCTTGATCAGGTGGGGTACACAGAGTTGAGTCAGTTGATAGACAGATCTGACGGAACAGATATATTTGCTAAAAATCTGCTAAAAAAATCTAATCTGAAAGTGAACATGAAATGTCAGATTCCTCTGCAGCATGGTTTTCATTATAATTGCTGAGCAAAAACTCATCACAAATCTGTGACTCGATTTAGCAGTGTGACAACAACGATGTCACACCTGCCCACAATCATTCACACACTTACATCCTGCAGTTGTTTGCTGTTGCTAAGACTTGTTTGCATTAAAATACTGTGGCTTGAGAAGCTGTGTGAAAGGGAACCTGCAGTTTTCTTTCAGTGTTCACCTTCATTTAACATACAAATTGAATTGACGTTCTGGAACGTGTGATAAAGTAAATTAATTGCTACATCAAAGGACTGTTTGTCCTTCAATATTCAATTATATTTAGTTGATTTATAGAAAATCATTCACAACGAATATTGTACCAAAACACTTCACAAGTTAAAACAGTTCTGGCTTATATACAGAAACATTTAGTCAGACAATACTTATTTTCAAGAGAAATAAAAAAAATTTTTAAATACTGGCAGGTGTAGCACCTTTGGTTGCACCATCAAAGAAAGAAATACAGCTAAACAGACAAGCTATCTGAGGAGTAGCATCTGTGGGATGAAAAACCGAGTACCCAACAACAGCGCCTTTTTGTCTGTGTCTATCTAGAGGGAAAGTATCAAGTAATGGGGAGCAATACCCACAGATAAAGAATAACTGGTCAGTATATCCTTCAGCACGTGAAACTAATGGTCATGCTGAATAGAATTAAAACTAATGACCTTAACCCAATAAAGAATTTGTAGAAGCAGATAAAAATGACTTTGGAAGCTTTTAAACTCCAAGACATGAAGCTCATCCCCAAAGTTCTAAAATTCTGCTCAGCAATCATAGAAGCTTGTATATGATTATTCAAGCAGCTATTGAAAAGTTATAAATAATCCCATTGATTTCTCTTTATTTACAAGTCAGTTTTCAAAATGGGAATGTAAAACAAAAGGTGAAAACATTGTCAGAATAAATCTTTTATTTTTTTTTTATCAAATATGAAAAAATATCTGATAAAAAATATCAAATCAAAAGATTTTAATCTTACGTCCTTTAAAAACAAACTTTTTAGCTGAATGGAATTTTATATTTTAGAGCTCAACTGTTCTGAAATTAATTTAGAGATTTAAGATTTCATTAAAATTATACTGATCTTTGGTAAATATGCAAAAAAACTATATGTATGAGCATTTTAAAGGGTACAATATGAATACATTTGTTGCATTATAGCAGTTTTTCAACTTTAAGTATATAAACCCGTGTGAGCATAAGTTTTTTTTTAGGGTGTTAAAGGATAATTCTTTTTGGTTTGGGTTTAATTATCTATTAAACATTGATTTAATTCCTTAACCTCTATCCACAAGGCTATAGGATATCTCACCACTATGGACAAAAAGAAATTAATGATGCAATGCAATTTTTTTCAGGGTATTCTACGAATCTTTAAAATATAATTTTTAGTTTTAATAAAAGGAAGATAAAGGAAAAATAAATTGTTTTTATTTTATTTTTTTATTTTAACGACAAAAGCATGAGAAAACTGAATAAGTTTCATTATCTAAAACGTAAGGATTTATTTTAACAATTAAATATGCAAAGTTAAGGGAAGGGGGACACTGTGATATTTTGAATACGAAGGAAAAAAACCTCAATCTAAAATGTTATATGCAGCAACATAAAATTAAGATTATTATATGAAAAGTAAGGAGTATTTCACAAGCGAGAGGGGCTTTGGACACATGGGAGAATATTCACATCATTTTTTGGGGGTGGGAGGATAGGATGTTTTCCTTGTAGTTTTAACACTGCAAAACACATGATATAAAAATACGGAATGGTTAACCACAAATTTCCCCCATGAATTACCATCTGTCATATGAAGGAGAACACAGGAAAGAAAAACAACTGATACCAACCGAGATTATTCCTGAGAGCCGCTCTTTTAATAATCAAGAAGGCAATAAAAGTCTACTGCCTGGAGCTGCAGCTGCAGAAGTAACAACTCAAGAACATAATGAATTTTTATCACATGGAAAACAGAAACACAATGTTCTGATTTAAAAAAAATAAGAAAAGCCTTTTTTCCCCCTAAATTGTATTCATAACTCTTCAAATTATGTGAAACTTTCATATTATAATGACTATAATTTATTAATGCCTAATGGGATTTATATTTTTTTTAGAACTGAATTCAATAGCTGCACATACTCTAAACCAGCATTAGGACTTCACACAATAGGGATAAAACCCTGATGTAATACCATTATTCTTTCCAGGTGCATTGAAGTAAATTAAAATATGATTACAACTTTTTGTTCAGTAATTATTACACAGATGATAAAGACATTTGGGCTTCCCTCTGCTGAAAAGCTTTTTGAAAAATACTGATTTCATTGTAATTAATGACAAAAGAATTATTTTGGTTGATTGGCTAAAAGCACACATGACTATAACCCATTCTTGTCTATAATATACACAAAACAAAACTCTCAGTAAGACACAACAGACAAACCTGTAGATAAGTATTACATTGATGTGGGGGTATTAAGAAAGTTGTAGAATAAAGAAAATAAAAACCATAAAACACAGTATAAACGCTACCTTGAAAACCCTATCTTCCAGTGTTTAAGCACTCTTTTGTTCAACCAATCAATATAAAAAAAACACATTTGCAGTTATGCCTCACAAATACCTTTTAGGTTTCAGTGTTTAACTCATTCTGTGGTGACCGAATAGACATTCATTGATGTTGAGCTTGTAGGCTGCATCTATAGGAAGGCTATTCAAAAACGGAGACATGCTCACCAGACGCTACGTTGCACCACTAGGTGTGCCACTGATGAAATGAAAACTCTCAGATGTTCCCATGAACAGATTATTACACCAACTGTTACCACCTTTTTGTTTTTTTACATCTGTGGCAACCATGCAGGGTTTTCTTGAATAGAGGGTACCTTTGACTTCCAAATGTTTCCCTTGCTAGGTTAGTTCTGAACAATTCTGAATGAGGATTAACATTATCTTCATTTTCAGTACCTTCAATGTTTCAGACTAGTAGACAGATAGGAGCAAAAGACAATTCTAGGTAAAGTAAGATTACACAATAGGGATACGCCAGACCCTTTCTTAAAAAAAGAAATTGGAAATGGCAAACACTAGTGAGCTTTCAGATGTTTTGTGAAATTAATTAACTCATTTTTGAATAGTTCAGCTCTACTTTTAAGTGACATGACTGAGAATTGATGGGATGTTGCAAAACAGTGTCAAATCTAAATGGACTCTTAAGAAAAAATATACTTGAGAAAAGCAGGATGCCCATACAAACAGCAAATTAGCTACAGGAAGTAGGTAGATCATCCAGAACAATGAATCACAAACTTCTTTCTTAGACAGAGGTTCTTCATCAACCTGCTCTTAAATTAGGCCTACAAGAGTGAAGAGTATTCTGCAGATAACCTGGCAGCATCTGCATTACATTAGTTTCGCATTGACTGTATATTTTTAATTAGAATTAGACACAGTAAAACATTTTTTGGAGACATCTTTAATACATATAGTCTCTTACCTGACGTTAATATTCATGACCTTGTCGTACTGAGACATGTCTGTGGTCTCGATGCTGCCCATAGCCAAGATGCCTGCACTGTTGACCAAGACATCAAGCCGGCCAAAGTGGCCGATTGTTCTCTCCACAGTCGTCTTCACAGTGTCTTCATCGGTCAGATCTCCCGGAACGAGCAGAGGCTGCAGAAAGAAAAAAAAATGATAAAAGCAAAAAAAACAAACAAACAGATAAATAAATAATTAAATCAAGTGAAAATGTGTAATGCCAATCAAATTAACATAAGAGATCATTGGGGTAAGTTTTTATTCACTGGAGGTAATAAATCCTAATAAGAAATAAATAATGACACCCAAGCCAATCAGCTCACACTTAGTAAAAAGTCGTATGGTAACAAGTGCAGAGTTTTAAAATGCAACTGTAATTGTTTCTTCATTTTCACCTCAATGCAATTTTGCACACAGGCGCTGTCAGTAAAGAAAGTACCTCAACAGCCCCGCACTCTGTGCACTCTTTGGCCACTTTCTGCAGGTTCTGCAGGTCTCGGCCGTTCAGAGCCAGCAGAGCTCCGAGTTTAGCGAACAGGACGCTCGTCCCAGCGCCAATCCCAGAGCTGGCTCCCGTTATCAGGGCCACCTTCCCCCTCAGGGATGACACCTGCGAAACAATGAACACCCAACTTACAAAGGTCAGACTATCAGATGACAACATCTACAAAATCAAGCTGCTGAGAAAAACACGACTAAACCTTTTTAAAAGGCATGTTAACTAACTTTGAACGCGTCCTCTGAAGACATGTTCGACATAGACACTAAAAGCAGCCAGCTGTGCTTGTTTCTGCGTTTAGCGCAGCTGTCCACCAATGATGACGCAATAGGACGCGCCGGCTTCGGAGTTGAATCGATAATACAGAAAACAGATGTTAAAAGAGCCTCCTAAACATTAGGCTGTCTACAAGAAGCTGCTTCATTTAATATTTGAATTTAAAAATTATGATTAATGTTGCACAACTTGGCCCACCAGCAAAGGTGCTAAACAAATAAATATTAGGCATGAATGTAGCCTTTTTTAATACAAAATGATGGAAACAATTCAAAAGTTTTTTTTTTTTGCAGTACAGAACATTACCTTTATTTAATAAGCTTACAACCCACATTTGTAAGAATCAACAGAAAGAAATATATGATGATATATATCAAAGTAATCAAGTTTGTTTTATTTAGCTGAATTACAGAAATAAACTGTTCAATGATATTCAAGTTAACTGAGCTGCACCTCTATTTCTGCCCACACCCCCAAACCTAATCTCTTATTTTTTTTTTTTTTAATCATAGCACAAAATTAGATAACCAACAAACATACAAAACAACTTTATTTATTGCAAAACAACAGACTTAACATGCCAAAAATGAGGAAAATGAAAGAGTAGCAGGGCTTGACAATGTCTCCAGATAAGTCAGGATTGTTAAATTTGGATTGTTAAATTTTTTTTTAGAGGAACAAAGAAAAGAAATGCTTTCTATAACAGCTTATGAAATTATTATGAGACATAAATCTAAACAACAAAAGCTTAACTTCAATTATATTAATTTTAACAACATAGAACAAAAACTATTAAGAACTTCAAAGCTAGTTTGTGCCCAGCTTAAATAAAGAGTTACTCGTCTGTTCTTAAAAAGGAATACATTTGAAATTTGCCAAGGGACTGTACTGCTTTACTGAGGCAATAAAAACATGATGAAAGTCATCTATCCGGCGAATGGGTTTGCGTGAACGGTCACGTCCTTTATTCGGGTTTCAGTGAGCGGCCGGAAGGTCTTCTCATTCACCGGCAGCTTCTCCAGCTCGTCCAGCGTTTCCAAACCATCAATAATCCTTTGTGTCAACAGAAAGGTTAAACAAAGAGAAAATGATACTTTTTTTTTTTTTCCATTAAGCTATCAGAATCATTACAGCTGTATGTAGTCTATATGTTTCATACTTTCCAAACACTGTGTACTTCATGTCCAGATGAGGTTGTTTGGCATATGTGAAGAAAAACTGTGACCCATTGGTGTTGGGACCGTTGTTTGCCATTGACACCACTCCTCTGACATTGTGCTAAACAGAAAGAGAAATCGTTTAATACTGCTAAACGTATAGCCAACATGATTCAGTGCATTAAATTAAGATTAAAGATTAAATTAAGATTAAATCAGCTTTATTTGCCAGGTACGTACAGGACGTACTAGGAATTTGTTTTGGTGTAATCACACTGAGGGAGCCATTTGCGGCTGCCAGGTAGGCAGTAGCGCAAAGGGTCTTGCAAAAAGGACCCACACTGGATGCTGTGGTGTATTTTGCCATGGGCTGGATTTGAACCCATGACCTTACTTACTTTTAGGTGTTCACTGAACTCATCTTCAAATTTGCGACCCCATATACTTGTTCCTCCTTTGCCTGTGCCTACATGTTTGAAAAAATAAATAAAAATCAATTAATCAAATCAAGAGGAGACCATGCCAGGCAGCGGTGACTGGGGAAGTAAAACTCCATACCTAACGGATCTCCAGCTTGAACCATAAAGCCTTTTATATTTCGATGAAAGCTGCAACCATTGTAGTATCCGCTTGCACACAAAGCCAGGAAGTTCTGAAAGTGAAATGAAACCCCAGGCCCTTCAGTAGGTTTGTAAATGGACTCCGAGTCGGTGTTCTCCTGCTTTCTCTGCACCAATCTTCCGGCTGGCGATCACACAACTGGCTGCCCCGTCTCCCCAGACAGATCTTTCCATGCCATAAGTGCGTAACATTAAGATTTATTGTATTTTATTTCACGTGTATTTAACCAGGAAGTCCAAACGGGATTCGGAATCTCTTTTTCAAGAGAGACTTTGCTATTGTCAGATTATTTCCACCAGGTTTAACAATGATTTAACGCTTGAATGCTCACCTCACACGATTTAGGAGCGCGCTCACAGAACAACTCGATCTTAAGGTCCCCCAAGTCTGTGTTGAAAGTAACTGCCTGAAGAATAAACAGGAACAAAAAAGAAACAAATCAACGGGGACGCGGTTATAGTTGCTGCTTTATCCCCATCCATCAGTATCTGTGAAAATACAGACGAGTAGAACGAGGAAAATGTGATACTTTTAAAAACGTTACAAAGATTGTACCATTTCAAATGTCGTGTCTTGTGTTGTGCACAAAACAAACCCTTCCGGGTGGACGAAGCGTACCCCGATCAAAGGTTCCGGGAAGAACAAGAGGCTCGATTCGAAGGTGAGGTAAACTCTTGTTTAGGATATAATTGACCGTTTTTAATGGGATTTTTTTTCCTTCTTTGGTCAGATTAATTTGTTGGTTAAAATATAAACCACTTTCATAGTGATATGTGGAAATTAAAAACAAAAAATGCCTGAAAGTGGCAAACAACCTACAGTTTTGACCCTATTAGTAAAAACATGTTGGGAGGTATTGAATTTATATTTATCCATTTAAACTGATATTTTATTGCAGTTTCTCACATGGAAGAATTACAACTTGAGGACATTTATTCATAAATCAAAAAAACTACATTATGCATGATAGTTTATGGCTGTGTGGTTGCATAGGAGCTTAATTTTCTAATACATAACTTTGCTTTCCTGTTATACAGTTTTCTTTGATACTTTTAAACAGGAAAGACGTCATTCAATTAAGATACATCTATGTTGATCGTAAATGGCTCCAAATAAACACCGAGTTGCCTAAACTTGCTCTTATTAAATATTGATGACATTCATTTTTAATAAATGGTTAATCTCTTAACAAAGACAACTTTTTTTTTCAAGAAAGTTTATTCTGTTGTTCTGGGTGGTGCACAAAAGGATGAGGAGGCGGCTAAGCAAAACACTACAGCATGCATAATGAGAATGCTAAAAGAAATTTTTAAAAACCGTTTTTTTTTCCCCCTTTATCTTTTGGCACATCTTATGACTCTAAAAGGAAATCACAGATGATCCTGTACCCAAACATGAAGATAAATAACATGAGGGAGCATGAAGAAAGTAAGAAACTCATACCATTCACACACATACAGAGACTTGTTTGTTGTAACTTACATTTACATATGAAACTGCTTAATACATGATACATGTTAAAAATAATGAGTTATGAAGCCACGTGTTGATGTTTTAAAAACAGTTTTAATAAGGAAATATATTAAACCGCACATGAAATATTCCTATCGGTTTAAATGTAAAGAAAAAAAAATCATGTAATACAAAAAACAAACAAAAAACAGGCAACCTATTAAAACAAATAAAATACTAGCCAGATTCCTGAGAAACTATTTCAATATAATACTTGTCAGAATACAAACAACAAAAGTTTAACAATGAAAGTGAGTCAAACATGGTTTGCACACATACTAAAATAGGTAAACTACTTTCTACATTTATTTTTATGTTAAACTTGTTCAAAATGTTGATTGTCTTGGTAGGACTACATTGAGTTCTTAGAAAAACAATAGTAATTAAAAAAAAACTTTTTCAAAGGTCATCTGTCTCAATTTAAATACCTTTCAAAAAACAAAACAATCACAGACATCTCTTATATTTTACTTTTGTGCTATTATTGCATTTGATAAATGTAACACTGTGGGCAAAGGTGCTAGAGTGCAAAAGCATTCTCCAAAAAAAGACAAACAAATTTAAATGACCTATTTCCCCTACTATTCATTTAATCCTAAAAAGAAAGAGCCTCCTCCACATGACAAGAGACACTGTAGAACCCTAATTCAGTTTACATGAAGGCAGTCTTGCACAATTATTATAATTAAACAAGCCACAGATGGACATAGCTTATAGTATTTCTCAGGTTTTTCGGTGGTGCTAAAATAGTGTACGTTTTTTACCTTTCACGTTATTTTGTAAAAATGTTTTGTGCTTCCAGGAAAGAAAAACAAGTTCCGTATACATTGCATCACTTCCTGATTAAAAACGTTAAAATAAAGCCTAAAAAAATGTAGCCTTATGAATGACATTAAAGGCTTTTTTCATTACATTTAAGAACGTAAAAAAACATTTTGGAATATATATATATATATATATATATATATATATATATATATATAAAAATGAGATCCATGTAAATACAAAATACAAATGGACCATAAATGAATCAGAACTTAAATTTCTAACCTCTACTTATTAGCTTATGTAAAACATGTTATGATAGTGTAACAAGGAAACAATACAAGAAAAAAAAAGTCAGAATCTGCCTTTGAAACACAAAATGTATAACTTAGCTGCATAAAAATTTTTTTTACTGGTTACTTGTCAAATGTTCTAAAACACGAGTTAAACATAAGAGCAACACAAAGAGCGGGCGTAACCCTGTGTCCCTTTAACATTTTGAAAGGAACAGTGAAACAATGTTCCCTTGATGAATAAATACTTGGATTAAGCGATTCCAAACATCTAACAATTGCTTCCAATTTAGGCATGGTCTTTTTTTAATGGTGTCAAGATATAGAGCAATCCTAGAGTCACAATTTCTTAAAATGGCAATTTCACTAAATATGCAATACACTATGTACATAATGCAATTGACCAAGGGAAAAACGTATATTAGGAACAATTTTATGCATTTAATACAGAGAACTTTGGACAGATTTGGCAGACATACATTTTTTAATGTAACAAATAAATATTTAACCAGATCAGTCTTGCTTCCACAAAATAAATCAACGAAACCAGTGATTCTATGGATATAAAAACACATTTTTTTGTTGATACATGATTAAATACTAAAAGTTTTTTCATTAGGATTAATCAGCCAGATTCTAGCATGCCAGCATCTTACCTACAGAGAAGAACCTTCTGAATGAACAGAATTTAAATATTAATGTTTGAACTCTACAAAAAAGATAAGGGCTAGTTAAATGTTAAAGTGAATTTCTGTCAGTTTAGAAATTTAGTATTTTTCAATAAATATTAACTTTTTACAAAGAATTTTACAAATTAAACCGCAAGTCAGATTAAGACAAAGGTCAACGCCTATTTCTGTCAGTTTAGAACTCAATATTCATATTTAATATGAATTTGTACAAACATTTTCACAAAATAAATGCATCACCTTTGCAGTAAAATGCTAACTAAATCTGGATACCTACAAGTTTCCCCATTGGAAACATTATGCATAATGGAATGTTAAGAAATAATATGACTGAATAGATGTGTCTCGAAAGATTATGTATATTACATCAGTGTTTCCCACTAAATGCCAGAGGTCAATAAATGAGGTCAAAATATTTTTTAAATGCGTTTTAAATCATTTAGCTTAGACATGAATTTTTTTTTCTGTTTAAAAAGTACATAAAAAAAAAATCTTCCCTATTTTTAACAAATAATGAATAATGTTTAAAATACAAACACAACCCGGCATATTAGCAAAATTATATGAGCTCGAAATAGAAAAAAAACAAAAACAAACCCTGAGTGTTGCTTAAACTTTTACCTAATAATGGTTTATAAAGTAGCATTTAGTGGAAAGAGTTCTCCTTAAACTCAAGGATGAGAACGCATTTAGCCTCAGACTGAGTATATCAATCCACTTTCTCTCACAACGTCAATCCAGATCAGATCACATTTAGTAATAATGCTGCAGTTACTCCATCAAAAAAAAACTATACAGAAATATTTTATATTAATATAATAATTAGGTTTATAGGAGTGTCGCACAACAAATATGTTGCTTTACCTTAAAGAAAAGTCATTACTTTGTAAGGTTGGCAAAACGTTTGGAGTTCATGTTGTATTTCAATAATAATAATAATAATAATAATAATAATTAGGGGACTATTATAAAATCTAGTCTATGTTCAGGGCGGCAATAGTTTTCTTTCACATTTTCGTCTCTAAATAATTAATACTATAAAATGGTATTGTAAACAAAAGATCCAAATGATAATGGCACTGGCCTTGGAAGCATTCCAAAAAAAGGAAGAAAAACAAAAAAGCAGTAGATGCCAGAGTCAGCATTTGTTCCAAGCTGGCACTGGTATCGCTACCAAACTTTACTGGCACTAAACCGAAGCAGGACCACATCCTGTTTGTGCCTCAGGGACAACATGGGCTTTCATTCTGTACCCCGACTAAAGGGTATGGTATCGTTTGGCTTCCTCTAAAACAAAAACAAAAAAAGGTTCATGCTGGTTCTTTGTCAGCTTTCCACAACTGTTCCTTGGCCTCTGTGGGCAGCGTGTTAAAGAGATCCTCTTCGACCACAAGACCGCTTCTCTTCAGCTGTCTGCACTCTCCGAGCTCCACAGGCAGACACTCCAGACGGTTTCCTCTAAGCTCCAGCTGAGTCAGTGCAGTCAGCTCTCCAAAACGTGATGGCAGCGACTGGAGGCAGTTGTTCCCCAGGTTCAAGGTGCAAAGCTTTTTGCAATGGAACAGCTCATTTGGCAATGTCTCGATCTTTATTTTATGACGGGTAGATAGTCACGTTGGGGAAGAAGCAGAAGAAAATAATAGTTAAATGAAGGCACTAAAGCTTCACATATGTAATAAACAAAAGCATGAAAGGCAACAGTATCAGCACTTCTTGAACTTCTTCACATTCTGTCACATTCCAAACATGAATTTTAATGTTTCCTATTTAATAAACCAATATTATGTTGTAAATACTTAGTGGAAGAAAAAAGATTTACGGTTTTATTATAATTATTAACAAAGGAAGTCCTGCTGCAGTACGTGATTGGCTTGAGTTTCTTTTTGAAGATATCTTTCAGTTTGAGAACAAAAATAAAAATAATCACATGCAGTGTTTTCCTAGGTTCCATCTTGGAGCGGCTCCTATTTATGATCAACATCTCCAGCTGGCTCGGATTATTAAGTAATAGGATTAGTTACCATAGCTTTGCAGATGATAGACAGCTCTACTTTCTGATGCCACTAGGTGAATATGAACCCCTTCTAGTATTGAGTAAATACATACAACAAATAAAGGCCTGAAGGTCAGAACTTTCCTCTGTTGAATCAAAGCAAACCATGAGTTCCTTTAAATAAGTAAAAAAAAAAAGGGCTACCTGCTTAAAGTTGTCTACAGTAATTATTAACTGGAACATCAACAATTTTGTCCGTAGTCCAACTTTTTGTTATTTTTGTTTCTTTGTCCTTTAATTTAATTTTTTATCATATCACGTTTTCATGTCTTTTATCATCTCCAACAGGATTTCTTCCAGAACTGTCCAGCATTTAACTCCACCAATCTTCCCATCAACTCTTACCAGTTTATCTTTTCTTGCTGAAACCCAGACCCACCTTAGCATGATACTGCCACTGCCTTTGGAACCATTAAGAATGTCAATGAGAATGTGGACTGTTGGTTTTCTGCGTCACAAGAGCATCCTACTCTACATGTTTGCTTTATCCCCTACATGGCTTGTGTTAAACTGCAAAAATGACTTTCCTCTTTGTCACAAACCCAAGTTTTGCTGGCTGTGGATGTATGCAGCTCCTACTAAATTACTACAGGCCTTATGGCTCCTTTTTGATTACTCTGATTTTCGCCCAGCTCGTCAGCTTAGATGGACGGCTTCGTCTCGAAACCTTTGTCGTTGTGCCGTACTCTTTCCCATTTTCAGATGACTGATTGAACAGAGCTTTAGGACAGGTCCAACCCTTGGGATATTGTTTTATAGCCTAAACCTACTTTACACATTCCCATACATCATTCCTCACTCGTTTTGTTGTGTTCCTTTTTCTTGAGTGTGCTGCATGTTAAGTAAGGTGCTTTGACAGCTCTCTTAGGCCTTCACAGCACAGCTAACAGGTCATATTAGATTCCACATCAAAATGAGCTGCATACAAACACTTTTCAAATTCATTTCTCAAAAGCTTTTTCTTTTTTTCCTTTTGCTTTACAGCTTTGCGTTACCTTGTGTTAGTCAGTCACTTAAAATCCCAACTTAAATAAAGTTGTGTTTTTGTGAAAGAATGCAGACTAGCCCAAGTTGCATACAAACTTTTGCAAACCGGCGAAAATAGGGATAAAAAAAATGTTGCTCTTCAAGTACTCACCCTGTTGGCTGTGACGGCCATGTACTGTAGGTTTTGAAGGTAACCAATGTCCGTCGGGATATACGTCAGGTTGTTGTGGCTCAAGTCCAAGACTCGCAGCTTTCGGCAATAAAACAGCTGGCTGGGGATCTTCTCGATTTTGTTCCTGTTCAGATGCAGCTTTTCCAAGTTGGTCAGTGTGCCAATCTGAATAGGAATGTAGGCAATGTGGTTGTACCAGAGCTTTAGGCACACCAGCCGATGAAGGTGCTGGAAGCTGATTATCTCCTCAATGGTCTTTAAGTTGTTGTCCTTCAGATCAATCTCCTGCAGGTTGTGCAAACTGAAGATGGAATGGGGTATGCGCTCCAGATCACAGCGAATGAGCTCCAGCTCCGTGAGGTTCACCATCTTCTTCAGACTGTTTAGCACCATCAGCTTGGTGCCTTCATTGTTGATGGAGAGCTTCTGAAGGTGCAAACCAACATCGGTCACCACTTGAGGTAGCTTGGTGAGATTGCTCTTCAGACGGAGAACTTTAAGCCTCTTAAGCTCGCGGAGGCCATCAATCACAATGTAACGGTTGTTATCAGCACTCAGATTCCCTGTGAGATGAAGCTCACCAAGGTTCTTTAAACTGTAAATCCATAAAGGAATTTCTTTAATGTCAGTAAACTTTATGTGAAGAGACTTAAGGTTTTCCCGCAGAAAAGCTAAGGCAGGAGCTTCAATTTTGGCCGGTGTGTGATAGAGCCACATCTCTCTGAGGTTGACCAGCTGGGCAACGATCGGTGGGATGGTGACATCTGGGATCAGCTCCAGTTTGAGAACTTCCAACTCCATCAGATCAAACACAGTATCTGGAATCCCACTCAGCATGAAAAGGTGCAACTCTAACTTCTCCTGAGAGTTCTTGGTTATCCTCTGTCGGAGCTTGTCCAGCGTCCACTCGTTGTTGAGGTTGAGCTGCCTCAGCTTATTCTCACTAACTTCCGAGAGAAACACAGCGAAGCGCTTGGAGTATAGAGGATCATACTGGTCGATCATGTGCAACATGAACGCAAAGTCGTTCTTCACGTCGGGAATATCGCTGTAGCTGCTCTCCTCCCGGATAGATTCGAAGGAGTACTTCTTCAGAGAGTGCCGTAGCATCCAGCAGAGTGTGTACATGCAGATCAGACCATACACCAGCACTAGGCAAATGTAGAAACACGCCAAGATTTTAAAAAGAGTTGCTAGAGGATGAGCACAGTGGTACACTTTGTAACCAGTCAGGCTCTCTATATTCACGGAACAATCCACACTAAATTTAATGTCGTGCACATAATACCCTGTGTAGCAGATTATTAAAATAAACTTGATTACTTTGATGATAGTCTGACGGATGTATAGTCTGTATACGATGTCTCCTTCTTCCACATGGATACGGAACTTCTTCACTTTTTCAAACAGTGCTTTTGCCTGTTCGCCTTCTTTCTTGTCCAAAACCCCAGTTTCTGTTCTATCAACGATGCCTTGTTCGAGGCGGGTCTTTGTTCTCTGAATCATTGGAACGCTTGCTTCAACATCCTCACTTATCACAGACTCCTTATGATCGAATGATCCGTTCATCTTCATTGGCTTTGGATCACTTTCTTCGACCACAGTCTCCGACAAAGCCCTTGTTGTCCATGGAGAGTCAAAGCATTTGAGCAAGATGGAAACGAAATGTTCTAGTTTGGAGCTAGTCCGAGGAAATTTAAACCAAAAGTTGCTGCAAGCTAGAAAAATTAGGGTGTGCAGCAAAACCAAGTAGGGGAAGTACTTGGCAAACCAGTGCAACCTATTTTCATAGCACACCGCATCAACATAATTGTACTGATGGCGGTCCAGATCGTACTGGATCCCTTTGGGCTCCGACAGGAAGGACGTGGACGTGGAACTGAAGTTCCTCTTACAGGTATCATTGACGATCCATTTGCAAGGTAGGCAGATCATCTTGTCCTGGGTGATCTGAAGCGTGCCGCCAAACACAGAAATCATCAGCATAACGATGGAGATGTAGTCTGTGAACACATCCCACCATGGTTTCAGGATGCGGTATGCTGGCTGTGTGTCCACGAAGTACCGCAGCTCAGTGATGGGGATCATGGCTTATCTGTCGGGAGGGCAAGGTAATCACAAAATTATAACCGCTGCACTTAAAAATGTAAAAGTGGTTTGCTTAAAACATTAGCTCCCCCTTTCAGTACTGAACAAAAACAAACATACAGCTCACAACATTATGCTGATAACAAAAACAGTAATGCTATTACATTGGAAACCATTATGGCTTATATTGAAGGTTTAACCACTTTACACCTAGATTGTCTTTTACATTGAGGCATTTTTGACATTGCTTTCTGATACAATTCACTTGTCTAGTCAAATACCAATCTTTTAATGAAAGAGACACAACCCTTCTGTAAGGTTTTGCATATAAAACATTATTATTTGCATGTTGTCGTTGCAAATGTACATAACTTGCACAGTTTAGCCTAGTATCTTAGACTTTTGCTACCTGCTTAGCCTAGGCTTTGTCTAGGAAAAAACAGGTTGGTTAGTTGTTCTCGTGTTAAATTTAATCGGTATTCCCTCCTGATACATTGTTTGTGTTGTTTACAAAGACTTATTAAAAGTGTTGAATGACCATTAAAGGCCCAGCATGGTTGTGCTGAATCCTACTACATGGTTTTGTGACGTTCTTGGTGGTGCACCCCTTTCAAGGTCCAGAAAATGTTGAAAGGTGAGGTGTCAAGCTCCTGTTAGCTTGGAGTTAAGTGTTTTGGTTCAACAGTTGCAGCAGGTTGATAGTGAGACTATCTTCATCAAGTATGTACATTCTCACAACCTCAGATTATTGCTCCCCGAAAACTATCCATCCGGCTCGCTGAAAGACCGGCTTTTAGAAACCGAGTAGTCAGAGTGAATAGATAACGCCGTTGTCCGAGGACTACAAATGAACACGGCAACAGCCAATCACACAATAGTTTTGCAAATAGAGGTGGTTGAAATGTTCGCCAGGGGTATTGTGACAAGATGGGGCTGACGACAAGACGCTGAGAACAAAATGTTGGAATTCAGGCAGTTCGGCCTGACCCTCTAAAGCTTTTAAGTAATGAAATTAATCAAATTCCTCGGTTGTACACACAATTTATTCATCATCTAAAATTTATTTACTTGGTAATTTATACCACTTCAACATTTTCATCTGTTTTGTGAATTCTTTTTTTTAGCAGATGGTTATGAAAAAAAACAGAATTTGCGCGAGGGTAAATTAAGATAATAAATCAAGAGGGAAAAAAAAAAGCTTGTTTTGCCCTAAATTCAATAAAAAGTGAAAAAATCCAGACTTTAATACTGTGGCAATTCAGTCAGCCCTTTGCAAATATTAATACTGAGCACTCTGGTATTTGGATGACCAGGCATTGAATATTCATTGAATATATCGTACAGTCCCTCGTTTCCACTAACATAAACTAATTTAATGCAAATCTAGACCATGCAAGCAAAACTCCTGCTAGGATATTTCTGATTTTAAGACACAGAAAAATCTAATCAACAGGAACAATTATTTTTATACCAGTTAAAAAAAAACAATTTTTTCAAACAATGACAATATGAACATGCTAGGGAAAAAAAATATTTTAATGGTTCTATTTTTAGAGATATTTCTAGACTAACAATGTTATCCAATCATCTGTCATATAGTTCACCCAATGCAAGTATGTATGTAAATGTTACATCATACCTGATGCTGCACATGTGAAACGAACTAACCCCACCTAATATAAAGGCTTTAATCCACCGCTTAGCAGGAATAAATCCTTGCTGCATGCAAATTTAATCCACCCAGTGAGCATAGATAGCAAATATGCACAACTCAGTAGAACTCAAATGCAGATAAGAAATGGATGGAATTCAAAAATCTCCTATATAGACATGACAAATAGAATTACTTACAAATATAAACTGTAAAGCCTGACAAAGCCATTTGTATAAAAATAAAAATAAAATAAAAAGGTCTGGAACACTTCACAGCTACTTTCCTTTGTTTCGGTGTTCTATGAAAGCCTAATCCAGCCCTTTAGATCAACCTCCTGGCTTGTGTGACGGCACCACACCCAACATGTAAGCTAAAGAAGGCCCTCTTCCAAAGATGATGTTCCGTTTTGGCCTGTTTAACCCAAACAACGCAAGCGCCAGTGGACCTACCTTGCTCCCCTCCTCTCTATTCTTATCCATTTCCGTTAATAATACCCAGAGTATTGTCTGAGGGGGCCTTGAGAAGCACCTCCCTCGACCTTCAGGAGGAGATCCTGTTTACCTTACGGATGCTTCTGTCTCCAACCAGTGTCTCTCTGGAATAGCCAGCCATCACCCTCGCATTCCCGCCTCCCCCAAAACACGCACGCATGTAACAAAAACAGGGAGCTGGCATTCATCACTGCTTGTACTGTGTCAGGAAACTGTAAAGTTATGGAGCCGAGAAGCCTAGTGTGATGTTTTGCCAGAAAAGCAAGCACAGCCAGACTTCAGCTGAGAAACACTTACTCACCTAACAGCATCTCAAAAGCAGCAACTTAGTTGGATGGACAGTTTGAGCAGCACCAGGTCCACTGAGATAATAAAAGGACTGGACTGTTTGGCGGTGTTATCTGCGCTCCTGCCTCTGATGATGTCCCCAGTGGAGCGGCCGCTCTCTCAGCAGCCAACAATCTTCATGGACCAGTATCCTTTTCATCGCCATGCCAGCTAAACAGGAGGTCTGAATAAAGGACATTTAGAGGATGAAGATTTGGTTTCTGCTATTTCATAGCTTATGTGATTACGGTTTAGCACGACATCCCTACAAAAATAAAATGCATACAAGCATATATGGCACTTTGATGACTTAGACTTTTAAAACTATCAGCATAATTTATCAGTAAAGTCAAAGTCACTCCCGCCTCCCCTGTAAAACAAGCCACAGTTCATTATCATATTTGTTTTGTTGAAAACTGTTGTACGATCAGAACATAATGTCTCGTTTCATTCTCACTTCACTGTGCCACAACTAGGGAAAATGTTATTTATCAATTTCCTCCATCAGGGATATTTACTTGAACTCTGCATGTTTGCAGCAAAGCGTTGCAGCCTTGCGTGTAAACACAACAAGCATTTCAGAAAGAGATACTCGAAAATAAAACACTGTTGCTTTTATTGAACTTCACAGGAACAGACCGGAATAACAACATTTCATTATCAATATAAGGTTATATACTATTGGCTTGTTTAAATCCTATTTCTCGTATAGTTCTTTATATTTTATTATACTATTTGCACACCTGAATTTTCATTGCTGCTATGTACGAAGTCCCATATTGTAGATTCTGTGCTCAATCCTATTCTCGCAGAGGTCTTATAATTTACTAAAGTATTTAAAATTGCTATGAGGGTGTAAACTGGACCGGGGTATTAGAATTTCGTCCCACCTCATGTACCACATGTGATGTGAAGACAAACAAAACCTTCCTTGATTCCTTGGTTCTAATGAACACCAGGGCGGAAAACAAAGAGAAATAACAGATCACTCATCACTCAAACAGAAACTTGTTTAGGGTTAACATGTTAGCAGAACACACAGTTTACAATTCTTACTACAGCAGGAAAACCGATCCAAGGCATTTTTGTAACAGGAACTCACACTAATCTGTGGTTGCTTAGATAATTTGCTCTGATAACTGACTGTTGGTGTTCATAAGTTGAACTCTTGTCAGATAAATGTTGCTTGTTGAGCCAGTTTGACTGACTCAGCTCTCTTTACTTTAATATATTCTTCTGAGTTTGCTTCTTCTTTTTTTTTTTTTTTATCAATCTAATAACAAACCGAATGATTTAACAGCTTTGCTGAGAACCATCTAAGCAGTTTGACTACTAAGTTAAACACTTGACCCGGTTAATTTTTCAGCTGTTTGGGGAATTATTTGATGACATTATTCCGACATTACAATGACAACAGTGTCAGATAAAAAAAAAATACCACCTCACGTGGAAGTAATTCACTGTATGGAGACGAGCAAGAGAGCTAAATGTCTTTGGCCAAATCAAACACATTAGCAAGCGGGGCTATCCCAGCTAGCTTAGCTTCACGCTAACAGCTGCTTCTCTTTCTACAGTCGGAATTTTGCCTTCTTACGATCACTGCAATCCATAGGAGAAGGGGGGGGGGGTATCAATTCTGCCGTGAAAACATATTAGATTTCTAACTTACCTCGAATGACGAGCCGCATTCAAGCCGAACTTTATTATTTTCCTAACAAACAAACAAAAAAGTTGCGCTCGCTAGTTAGCTTCGTTGACTGTAGCGAGAGGTGGCGCTGTGGTTAGCCAGAGATCCAGAAGAAGAAACTTGTCTTCTTCTGCTTTTTTTTTGTTTGTTTTCGTCGGACAGTGGAAATGGTTATTTTGATCCAGCCTGTTTGAATGTTTTTGTTGACGTCGTAGCAGTTATTAGGATGTTTAACGCCGCCTGCGTGCGCGTTGCTTTGCGCGCTGCGCGCTGCCTGATGGCGAACCGAAGTGCTGCTCCGGCTATTTGTTCACAGCACCGGCTGTCAACATGCTTCCACAAGAAGGACACCGGGGACAGGGACTTTGGAGGACTAGTTTGCATCACCAGTGAGGTGCTCGCGTCGAGGAGTTGCTCCAGCAGCGAGGTTAAACTCATCTGCTGGAAATGTGAGCAGATTGTGGACGGAACTCCTCCATTCTTTTGCGACTCATGCAAAGCAATCCAACCTCCTGAGGAAGGAACCTCCTACTTCCAGATCCTGGACTGGTTAGTGTTGTGTGACTCCCAGGATCCTTCTGCTTGTCTCCATAAAGTTCACCTTGTTTGTTTGTTTGTGTTGTTTACAGTGACTACTCCTTTACACTGGACGCACAAAAGCTCCAGACAAGATACCTGCAGCTTCAGAGGATTCTTCATCCAGACAACTTCAGCCAGAAATCTGTGGTAGGCAGATGATCTTGTAAGTTTAGGGAGATCTACTAAGTTAGACGGGGATCTCCGTGTGCTTAATCAAGGAAATCAACCCTGATCTTTCTTCAATGTAGGTCTTACTTGCATTGTTTAAACACAATTATGCTTACTTAACAACTTGCCAAAAATAATTGGTAACTGAATATTTATAGATATAAAATAAAACTGCAACACATGCATAAAAAAACAACAATACAAAAATACTGTGTAATAACTTACCTCATCATTTCCTTAAAGCTAGAAATGGTTACTTCATTATTTATATAGTTATTTTAGATTTCCTGTTCTATGTTATACCATAAAACCTTTAAAAATGTTACTATGACCCACTTAAATAAACCTGGTGTGGGAGGAGATTGCCTCTTAAAAAGAGAGCAATGCTTTTAACGTTGAAAGCGAGGTCAGAGTCGACCTTAAAACGATCCAGTCGTACTAAAGTCAAACATCCAGCATCAAACATACAACCTAAAAACAAAGAACTTTACATATTCAGTAATCCTATTCATTATGCAAGGAAATCAAAGCAAAGCATCCCTTATTGTTTTTTTTTTTATATTAAAAATTGTGGCATAATCCCTCTAACCTGGTGCAACAATGTCGCAGGAGTGAAAATGGTGGTGCACGCGCAGTTGTGGCGCTGCATGAATGATACCTTGGGTGAGCACCGGATTGAATATCCTTTACATGTTAGTACAAAATATTTTAAAAGTTTTAAAACTGAGTCGCTGTTTTTTTTATTTTCTCAATTTATATTTATCGATGCAAAAAAAAACAACCAAAAAACAAAAGGAAGTGAGTTCACCAGCCTTAAATTGTGAGTTCAAGAATCTCAGAAATAGATCAGAAATTTCATCCAGATATGTTTATAAAAATGGAAAAGCCCTTTAAAAGAGTTGCTATTGCGGATCTTTGACTTTGCTAGATTTTTTTTGTTTTGTTGTGCTTACACTTTAAAACATACTCCCCACTACTTTTTGACTAGACCTGCATGTGTGCATTAGAATTATTTTGTAGTTTTTCTATTGCTTTTGCCACCTTCTTATGGTATAATAACCTGAGCACTGAGCTGCAATGCCCAAATTAAAAACGTCAGAACGCATTAAAGACATCACATCAACTGCTGCTTACTTTGGCTGTTGCATTGTTTTTTGATACCATGTGATACGTTGCATAACAATAATAATTACGTACAATAAAATACCTAAACATACATCATTTTAACATTTACCCTAAAAACAGCCTTTTCTGTTTTATGTTTCAGAATAGACTCTGGCATTACAAGTTTGAACAACTACAAAAAAAAAGAGAAGAATGAGCTGTGCAGCTTTTTGGCGTTGTACTTTAATTTCATTGCTTGTTTTAGACCTGTTAGTGTAGCTCTGTGGTTATAGCTGATTCACTTGAATAATTTAAAGGGCAAAATATTGGCTCACATTATTCAAAAGAGCTTTTTAAGCTGGAAGGTCTGCTTGGTCAAGTGAGAAAAAGAGAGTCCGGAGGAAATATATATATATTTATATATATATATATTAGAAGTAGAGCATATCCACAGCTTAAAACTCTTCGAAGAAAAGAATTTGTCTTCCGAGAGAGGTTTAACTTCAAGTGGGCATCATTTGAAGAGGGCACATTTTGAAGCTGTTCTATCGTTGAGAGCTGGCAAACAAAGCATACATCAGTTAAATTGCTTAAATCATGTCCGTAATTCTTGATTTAAAAAAAACATGTTTGCAAAAATACATGCGTTTGTTTCACGCCTTTACATGTTTTAGGACAATCGTCAGTTTATGTAGACACAGTTATAAGATAATATTATCTAGCAAAAGTAGAGGGAAATTGCTAAAGCAGAGAGGCAACCACAAGCTTCAATGTGTTTTAATAACTTGATACATGGGGTTCAAATGTTTTTTGTTTTGTACAAACACTACTTTCTGTATAAAGGGGAGCATTAATCGAAGCCAAGAGGCCAACGGCAACTCTTTGGGGGAGCTGCAGAGATCAGCACCTCAAGTGCGAGTCTGTGAAAAGCTTGTCTGTTTTTCAAATCTAAACTTCTTTAAAGATTTAAAAGAAAGTAATTACTGAAAGAAAAAAAACAAAAAACATATGGCGTCATGTTTACAGTTTCAGATAAGATAAGATAGACTTTAATGATCCCGAAGGAAATTGTTTTGCCAGGGTTACAGAGTATCAAATAACAATTAACACGACACACACTCATCTCACCTACAACACAGTACAGTACACAATCAACATATAACAATAACTACACTACTATTTATCGCTCCTGCAAATGGAAGAGGAATTGTACAGTTTGATTGCCACAGGTAAGAAAGACCTCCTGTGGCGTTCTGTGGTGACTCTCGGTGGTCTCAGTCTCCGGCTGAAGGTGCTCTGACAGGCCGTTAGCGT
>JAVLVB010000124.1:3153272-3175728 GCA_032876305.1 Orestias chungarensis | reverse complement strand
TTTTATTTCAGCTTAAATACATTTTTTAATAATTTTTCTTTTGATTCACAGTCATGCACTACTGTGTTGGTCTAGCACATAAAACTAAATAAAATCAAATTACATGTTAAGTTACAACATGACAACATTTAGAACAATTCAAGAATATAAATTTTTTATACAAGACATTGTAGCTCTAAAGTCAATATTTAAAACTATGCAAAAGATAACTCTTATTTCTAAAGGCCATTTTGAAAGCATTTGAAGAACAATCTATGATTGAAGATACATAAGGCCTCATTTGGCATTATTTGGCATAATTCATATTATGTGAAGTGCTATTTACATTTAATCAAGCTTTATGCTGCCAAATAGAAACCCTTGATCTAATCAAATGTGAATATTTGGATTTAAGAATCTTTAATTACTATTTGATCTTTTTTTAACTTCTTTATGCAATTATTTACAGGCAACATCAAAGCAGGCAGAACACATTATTACTTAGAAGCTGGTTAGTATACAACAATGTCTTGCTGTTAGAAGGTTTTCTAAAAAACACAAGTCTTAAAACAGCAAAGAGTTTTTTTTTACATTTGTATTAGTCTCTCTCTTATTATCATCCATTGAAAGCATGTCCAGCAAAAATCTATTGTCTTTCGCATAGTCGAGGTCAGGTCAGGTCGCGGGAGTAACCGGTTCAGGAAAAAAACAAAAAACAGACATCCCTCCTCCCAGCGACTCTCTCCTTCTCCACATGTGGGATCTCATGCTGTTTCCTGTCCGGAGGAGGATATATAGTTGAGTTCTCGGTGTGCCCCCTGGCTCTTCTCTCACTGAGACATGGTCAGAAAACCTTCTACAAGAGAAGTTCAGGAAGCATCCTAATCAGAAGCCTCAACCAAATCTACTAACTCCTTTCAATGCATAGGATCATCACCTTTATGGTGTATGATAGCCCATACAAATTCTCCTGGCGAATATTGTGGATTAATAATATAGAAGAGTATAAGTAGTGATGAATCGATTATTGAAAACAATTGCCAACTAATCACGTACTCAAATAATCATTAACTGGAAAACAGACTCTAAAACATGCCTTTTACTGAAGGAGCAACTGCTTTTAAGCCCCAAAAAAAGAAGGTTATTAGGCAACAATTGTTATGCCATTATTAATTTGTTATTTTAAAACATAAGTCCGCCACACTAGATATGTTTTCAGTTCGGATTTTGAGTGAACCTTTAAAAATTTTCAAAAACAAACAAACAAACAAACAAAATGTGAATTAGAAGCTTTAGAGTAGATATGTTTGTGTGCATTTTGTTTACTGAAGCTATTGTTTTTTATTATTATTTAATATTTTAGTAACAAAATGCACACGAAAACGATTTTGTGATTTGCTACCCAAGTCCAAATGTTTTCTTTTGCAATAAATAGTTGCTCTTTGGCCTGTTTATTGACTAATCAAAAAAGATAAAAATCTACAGATTATGCAGTTGTTTAATTAATCATCAGCTGCAGCTCTGATACTATAAGAGGTACTATAAATGCCCCTCCATCTGTGGATCCAGTTGTAGCCTCTTAAAAGTTCCTCTTCGATTCCTCTACTATTGATTGTTTTGCTAGAACAAAGACCGATCCACTGGTGGTTATATCTTGCTCAGCCTTAGTTTCCATCTACAATTTTGCACAGTATTAAATAATATTATAAGCCAGTGTGCTGGGATTGCATAAACGATTACAACAGGCCATTAAAGGTATTCAGCAATTGTCGCTGTTGATTCACATGCAGATTACTTTCCTTATCCTGCTGCTACTTTACTGGAACGTTTTATTATAAGCTGAGCATTCAATTTGTCTGTTTCCTTTTTTGAAGCCACTGTTCCCTCCACACTTCCTGGCAGCGTGGATAAAGATTTGTAACAAGACTTTGAATCTATTTTTTATTTTTTTTGGCACAGCTTAAACATCATCCTCTCAAGTGAATAAAAATAATCCAACATTAATAAATAAATGGTGCCTAACTTCTAGGCAAGTCTAACAAATCTTGTTATATATTATAATATAATCTATTAAATTAGCTCTGCCTTCAGTTGAGGAAGTGTTTATGTGGTTATCCATGGCTTTCTGTTTCCCAAGGATTATCAAAAAACGGACCACATACGAAGTGGTTCGTTTTTGAACATATTCACATGGTTTAAAAATTTCTATGGAGATCGTCTCTTTCTAAAAGAAAGAGAGGAAATCATAGTATTTTGGGTAATGATGTTGTGTTGTTCTGGCATAAAACTGAACAAGGAACCAGAAGACAGCAACTTATCTAAAATGTATAACACACAACATCCCCAATATTATCTTAAATATGTTTCCTTAAGCAACACCTTCATACCTTTTTTATTAACTATGCATGCCATTACATCAGGGTTCTCTAACCTATAGACAAAGATGCTCATTACTTTTATGAGGTTACAAGCCACCCACCTACTCCATTGCTTATTACAGGAATAGCTTATTACACCAAGCCCATGGGCTGAAGCATGAGACTGTTGATTTTCACTAGAGCTGACAGACCTGATGGCTGCAAAATGTACTAAGATCTACCGAGAACTTCCAAGGTATTTCCCCTACTATCTCACGTCAACAGATGTCATGTCGGAGTCAGACTTGCTTCCCTTGCAGAGCCCAAACTTTCAGACTGCTCAAAAGATGCTGTGTGTCATGCACCTTATTGGCAGTATCATAAAGGATTGGGTGTTTGGCAATGTTGAGATAAGGACTGCAAGGTGTAAAGTAGCTCTGATGTTTTCTCCCTCTTGTAGAAATTTAATGTTTTTTTTAGCATGCACCGTGAGTGTTTCTTGTCTCAGATAAAAACATGATTGTAGTTAATCAATGTAAGACAGATATTCCTACATTTTTAATATCTACATACGGTTGAATTTTGCCTCAACTAAAATGAATCTTTTGCAGAAAGAACAGGAGCATTCAGAAAGTCAGTCTGCCCTCGTGAGCAAAGCATACAAGACTTTACTGAAGCCTTTGAGTCGTGGTCTTTATATGGTGAGTGTGAATCCCTTCCTTATCTTCCAATAAATACTTCCTTTTATATGAATTGTAAGCTCTTATTGCCTTGTTGCTTGTTTATTACCAATTTACAAGCATGCATTTATTTAGAAGAGCCATGAGTTTGATGGACTCCCTTTGTGTGTTCCAGCTGGAGCTTCAGGGCATGCATCTGAAGGAGGGTACTGATTCTGTAGCTGAGTCATACTTCCTAATGGAGTTGATGGAGATCAATGAAGCCCTCGAGGAAGCCCAGACTCCAGAAGAAGTCAATAAGATTGGCCAAGACGCAAAAGGTAAAGGCTTAATTTGAGTTCAGCTGGTTGTCAAAAAGTAGCAAAAAGGATCAGGTAATTAAAATAGCATAACCCTATTGTTTTAAATTTCACAGATATTGTATTACTAATGAGGTCCACAAATGATAGAACGATCTAAGAATGAGATGCAATTGATGCTGGATCTAAAGGGCTCTGTAATTTGTCATCAAACCCTGCTTCACGTGAAGTAATTCAAAGGACTCCACATGTCTTCATCTAAAATGAATCCCCTGCTTAATTTAGGTGTTTTTGAACCAGCTGAAAGGGATTTTCAAAGGATGATTAAGGATCACATAAAATAAAAAATAGGTTTTATAGACTTTATATTTTCATTCCTTCCTCCATCCCTTCCGTGGTTTTCGCAGGTGAACGTTACGGAAATATTCACATAATACAATTATGAGGAGTTGCATATTTTTTATGATTTATTAATGGCCACAAAGACAGAGAACTTTTGTAGTTTGAGTTTTTAAAATTATGTCATTCTGACATGAAAAGACTTTAGTGACCCCCTGAGGTTTCGCATAGCTCAGTGGTGGAGCAGGGGCCATTGTTGTCACCAGTAACATTGCCAACTCCTGGCCATTTACTGCATGTCTATCCCTTCTCTCTCTGGCCTTCTTCCTGTCAAGCTACTAATAAAAAAAAAAAGGCCACTTCTACACCAAAAAATCTTTTAACAAAAGTTTGAAGGAATCCTAACTACAATAAAGCCATGCTTACATGTTAGAAGTAATAAATGGGAGGTGCCATCTCTTGACAGTCAATCAATCAATCAATCAAATATGACTGTATAACGGTAACACTTTCAGCAACAACGCAGGTCAAAGTGCCTGTCATCAGTCCATCATTCTGTTATGTGTTGTTGGATCGACACGTGGGTGCATTCAGTCAAACGTCACTGATGAAACCTTGAGCCAAGCTTCAACATTGTTCAAATATAATTTCCAACCTTTTGTGATCTGCACTCTGATGGTTCTTGAAGTATGTGTTAAGTATCATTCTGCAGCTCCAACGAGAGCTTTTACCAAATATAGCCTTCTCTAGCTTTGAAAACACCGTGGTTGTGACTGCCAAAAAAGGGAAACTGAAACTTCCAAAAGGCAGCCCACATACCAGTTGGTGATATCTCAACGCGCTACATCCTTCTCCTACTTATAGCCTGAATAAGAAGTCTTAAAAATAGTTTATAGGAGAGAGTAAATACAGAAACCAATAAATCCTTTGATGAACGTAATCTTATTACTTAGTAAAGTTTGAAGAATAAGTTTATATTTTAAAAAGACATACATCTTTCAGCTGTTTGTCATGGTTTTTGAACTTGACATTTATAATCATCCTAGAGAATTTGTAGGTTTTTCATGACGCAACAAAACCTGACCAACCAAATTTAATATATTTAACACATTTTAAAATGTGTTTAACTTTCAAATGATAAAAAAAGAGTGTGAAACTGGCTGCTTGACATACTTCCTATATAACTAGAGCAAATCATTTTCTCTCATGTCACTGAAAACTAAAATAAAAATCACATACACTCAGTTGATTCTTAAATGGTAATATAAAACACAAAGTGGCGATACCATGATAAAAGCAATTGACCTAGTTGACATCTGCAAATTCCACACCCCCGATCCCAACACACGTGCACTACTCAGACCAATATTGTATCAAAAGTAAAATCAATGATCAGAACACTGCATGCTTCATTTCTATACATTTAGGAGTGAATGGCTAATCAGATGTACATTTTAATACGCCTCCTGTGCTTTTTCAAAATCTTTTTGATCATCATTGTAACATAGTGGCAAGCTACAAAAAAAAAATAAACATGAAAGGAAGAAACCAGTTTTTGTAGTACAGCAGTGTGCAGTATAGACCTGGAGCACAAACTAAGAGGGCTCGGTTTTCTTGGTGCTGTCCACAGATGCTGTACATGCACTCTGGTGTAGCTTAAGTCTGTCTTTATAATTGATGAGCTGGTGCAGACATAACCCAAAATTGTTGCTAGTGTATTTGCATTAAAAAATTAGCTTTTACACAGTATTGGCTAATTCCACCTCACCCATCACCTTTTTTCCTTTCCCTTCTCAACTATGCACTGCTTTTTAAACAGTAAATGTCATGTGTATTTTTTTTTAAAGTATATGTTGTTTGATTTAAATGTTCTTAATATTTCACATATTTAATTTTTTGTGTTTATAAAATACTTCTCTTTGAGTTTTACACATATTGTTTCTAACTTCAAATAAAGCAGGGGGGCTCGTGCGCTGTTGTGTGGGAATAAAAAGCAACAGACTGATTCTACTCATCTTATTAGCACATGCAGAATTGTAACTTTTCTTCTACCCTGCAGGGAAACTTGCAGACCTGACGAAGCTGATAGATGTTGCCCTTCATGAAGGTATCATAATCAAATATCTCTGTAAAAAAACAAAACATGATGTATTCCTCCCACTTGAAGTTTTTGTTTGCTTTGTAATCATACAGAATCTCGCCTTTGAGTTACTGAGTGAGTCATTTATTGAGTTTCTGTTGCACCTTTGCTTTTCTTATTTGAACAGGGAAGCTTGACACGGCCAAGGAACTGCTCACGCAAATGAAATACTATACAAACATTGAAGAAAAGGTCAAAGCAAAACGTTCTGATTTTATGTAATTATTTTCTGTGTATCTGATGTTTGATGTCTCTTTTTAAAGCTCTTTTTAAAATTGCACAAAATACTGAATATTAAAGACATTATGTTGTTTTAATGTTTCTGACTGTAGAATAAAACTGGATTGCAATATTTCCTATTGAACCTTATTATTGTGTATTTGATTCTAAACGAGTCCTTTGTTTGGTTAAATGGTATAAATAAAGGACTAATTGGATGCGTACATTATCTTCCTGCAATGTCACTAATTTCACAAGCCTAATCATATCCTCTTGCACCTAATGTGTCATCAAAAGAGACAGAGATCTATAATTGCCGCTGATTTATATTCTGGTCTGTGTTTATATGATTATCTTGCCTATCAGTTCAGCGTTTCATCACACACATGCCGGGCTCCGGCTCATTCTTTGGGTTACCTTTAGGGGGAGACATAGCACCTTTACAACTGTCCTGCAGGAGAGAATCAGACTTTGCTGGAACATAATGTAAAACCTGACTAGAGGGAGGTCCTTAATTGAGGTAGACAAGGTCTTGAATTATTAATGGTGGCTTCATATGTAGCATTAATGCTATGATAATCAGGAGAAGCCCGCAGAATGAAGATGACTCGATCAGCCCAAACATCTGTGATCTTGTTCATTTGTAATTTAAAACTCTTAAATGGAAACACATTTACGCTGTACATTAATGCTCACAGCATACTTAAACCGAGCCATGAAAAACGAAATCCATACATTTTTCATTTAATCTATGTTTTTCCAATACCAATAAGAAAAACTAATAGTCCCCATTTACCTACAAATTGAAGCACAAATCATATCAGGGCATTTGATCGCAAGAACTTTTTCTGAAACATAAGTCTCACATATTCTGACAGGTTGGAGTTAACATTTAGATAACATATTAAAGAATAATATTGTTTGAGGCACATCTAAGCAAAAGTATTATTCTGTAATTAAAGGATTTACATTTACCGCATTAACACATTTTTCCGCTGTAAATTCAACATGACTGACTGTTTATAATGTCCAGAACTGCAGTGTCACTTGTCTCACTGGTGTTAGTTTTTTTTTTTATTACGAAGCAGCAGTAACCTTAATATACTTGGATAGACAGGGAATTAAAACGGAGCTTCTCCCACCACAATGAGACTAAAAAAACCTATTCATGTGGTAATCGGAAGGCATCTTCGGTGGCTTTAAATTAATGACAGAATGTGATCGAACAACAGTCAGTCCGCTGCGGTCTCCCGCAACTCTTTGAAATTGAGTTTGAAAGACACGAAATGGGGAAAAACTCACTACAGCTGAGCTGTGAAATTGACTTGGATGGGAAATCTTGGCAATTGTGCCGAAACATGTGACCTCCTATGCAGCTTCTGGAACGACTCGCGTCAACATCGGGCAGACTAAACAAATTACAACTGCTGTTGTGAATTTTAAGTCACGGTGGACAAAACTTTTTCACCCGTTTCATACACGTAATCGGGATATAAGGTCTGAAAAACGTGGCTTTTTTTTCTAATAACTAGCATTTTGATCGATTTAAAGTTATTAGAAGTAACCTTGGCACCTTGTACAGGTGTTACTTATTCTGTGTTGATTTGGCCAAATGTTTAGGCTTCTTTTACAAAATATTAACTGGCTTGGGGATGACCAATTACTTTAGTTTTAGTTAATTGATGTAGTTTTTACTAAACAACTGTTTTTTACTAAATTCTATACATGAAATCAGAGCATCAGTCTTGATAGACTAAAGCAGGATAATATTTTTTGTCATGATCTGAGTAACATACAGGTCTGTACAGAAGTTCTAACAGAGCATTTTGAAATTATGAAAGATAATAATAGAGATTTTTGAAGAACCCCTTAAGTACCCCAATGTACGGTAATCAAACAATATCAGATCCTGCCGTAACATGTTCTGGGTAAATGGATCTGCATGTGCCAATTTGCCAAAGTCTGCATATAGAAGAGGCATTGTAAGTGATCTAATCCTTTGAACACAAGTGTAAAAGTGTTTGATGTGCACAGTGATGAGCATTTGACCGAAGAGTAAAGGTGTGCAGGGATGGCTGTTAAGTGTTCTACCAGTAATCCATCTAAAGGCTCTGCGGTAAACATCATCCAACGTCTGTTGACAGCTGATAGAGGTAGTCATGTAAACATTACAGCCACAAACAATCAATAGCAAAGCGGCAGTTCCTGTTACTTTCTTTGCTTTAAAAATTGCTTGTTTCGTTCCTGACAATGAATCCTGACTTAAGCGGTAGCTTCTTAGAAGGATTGGCTATAAAGCCCATTACCTATTTAATCATCACCATAAAGCTGAACATAAACATGTTTTAAACCAAATTGTTTCTAAGGGGAGAAGTGGTGAACATTTATCAGTCTAATGAAAGCGCAGGCTGTAAGCACTGCATACTGTGCTTACAGCCTAAAAGATGGTTTGAAAGCCAGTGGACTGTTTATTTTGAGAAGCCAATACACCAATAAGTCTAACATGAGATATTACAATCAACATTATTGAAAACCTTTGAGGAGACTAACTAAAGGTTCCCCTCAGTAGTGTTTGTCATCCGTTGTTTCTGTTATAACTTTTGGTAAACCATCTTTTGCTTAGTGGCAGCACCTAAAAAGAAATATTTCAGACAATATGCTCAAAATTGTTTATTACTCTCACAGATATAACTCTTCTAACTGAAACTAATATCCACCTCATGGAATGGCCTAGTCAAATCCCCTACTTAAAGGCGAGGAAGACACAGAGGAGTGTGATCAGGATTGGATGATGGCAAAGTGGCCTTCCAACCTCAAACGTATTGCCACAGATAAATGGCCTAAATAAACATCCAGGAACTTGAAATTATGAGATTAGGTTACCGTAATACAAAGATTTGTTTAGATTATCAGGGGGCGAAATAAATTTTCAGTAACATTATTTTCAATCAAAATATACATAATATAAACGGCTTAAGAATTTTTCTTTAAACTGAAATTGGTTCAATGTATTTGAAGAGATGATTGGTTTTTTAATCAGAACACTTTTATACTGTATTATTCATCAACACATTTATTCATATTCCATATTTTATGATTTGTATACAGAGAATTAACCATTCAGTAGCATTCTAATTAATTGAGATGCATCTTGGTCACCTTGGTTTAATTCCAAGGTATCTATGGTATAACTGGATCTCTTATTGTTTAATCACAGCTTTTATGTTGTTTCGTGACACCTTGTGAGTAGAATAAACCAGCAATACTATTGGACAAAGGTTGTGTTGAATGTATTGAACTGATGCAGGATTAGTTATTTTCCTCAGGGCCTTAAATGGAATAATAGTGGTGTTGTAGGACAATACCTTCACACTTGTTTAAGTCTTATTAACAAAATAAGACACGTCCAGATTCCTCAATGCATCAAAGGAATCACATTGAGTTTTTGGTTGGAATAAGGAGTAAAAAATAAAATAAAAGCTCTTTTACTGCCTCACAGAGCCTAAAACAACCAGGAAAATAAGCCTCATTATCACTGTAGTCTGAGCCTCTGTGCTCACGTTAGCAGTACAGCCTTCATCATTGCCAGGGGCAGGACCTGCTACCGTGGTAACTCAGCGGGCTGGTCTGACAGACGGATGTAAATTGAACAGGACTTCTTTACAGACTACAGCTGTCGGAGAAAAATCATGCAACTTTCGAAGTTCACACATTTCGCAGGCTTCCCCGCACAAGGCTTTTTTAGGATGTGCACATTTCATGACACAATTCAGAAAGCTATTACACACACACACACACACACACACACACACACACACACACACACACACACACACACAGTTTTATGTTGCTCTGAAAGTTGTTTTATAAAGACAAAAACACAAAAGCTATAAAGGAAATATCCAGTATGAAGGAACTGCTATTATTGCAATAACCACTTCTTGAACCAAAAAAGTATTTATAGCTTTACAGACAAGAATGAAGCATAGCAGATGATGCTCAAGTACAAATAGACAGAGCTTCTAGACGATGGAATAAACAGCCTCCCCCTTTGGGAGAAATAACCATACGAGATAAGAGAAGCTAATAAGGGCAAAGCTGTGTCATCACAAAAGAGTTTCACAGTCACTGCAGCCTAAGGACAGGCGCTTCAGAACCTAACTTAGAAAGCTGCTGCATGCTTACTCCAGAAAGAATTTGTTTTCCTTGATGGAAGATGACTACACTGTGTATTCATGGATTTCATTTGTGGATTTAATGTATGTATAAGCATGCAGTGTTTTAGTTACACTATGCATTACAGTACAGTTTAAAGTCTGATTTTGGGGAAGTATTTTTCATAATTACTGATTCCACTAGTGTGTAAAGAAGCTCAACACAGTGGGACATAAATTTAAATAGATCCGCCAACACAGTTTTTCTTTCTAGCAAACACATAAAGTTTTTGGGATTATCACTGTAAACATTTGCAACTCCTCAAATACTGATGTTGCTAGGGGAACATTTGTAATTGTTAATTTAAATACAGATCCAGAAAAATTGTTGTTGTTGTTTTTTTTGTTTGTTGTTGTTTTTTTGCTGTAAAGTGTTCATTTTCCTCAGGGTTAATATTTAGTTTTAAACAACAAGGATCTAATAATTACTAACTTTTTAACTTTTTAAATTTGTACTTTAGCAAAGCAATATTGTTTTACATGCTCATTTCAGGTACATGCAATTGGCTTGATACTACATGTGGTTTGTCTTGGAAGTCATCAGATTAGGGTGAGAGTTGCAAATTATCTTGGTACTAACTAACAGGACAAACAACAGTTTATTTCTGTCCCTTTTAGGCAATAAAACAAAAAAGAAACATAGGCACCAGTACTGTATGTTACTTACAGCATTGTATCTGCCCCTTATACCAGGTATTTGCCCCTCATAATACTGTCTGCCACTGCAACTTCTGGCTACATGCCTGCTAAAACAAACCTGAATTCAATGAAAGGTTAATGACCAGCTTTTTGCAAAATATGCTGACCTACAGAAGTGGTAATTCAGCGTTTTGATCTAGTTCTGTTGGATCAAGAATGCATTCAAAAGTTGCAGGACAGTGGATCTTAAGGGCTAGAGGTGTAGTACTTTAGCTTTTAGTTTTCTTAGTACATTGGACAGGATTGAGGGGGTATTCTTGGTGGAGCTATTTTAACTGTGAAAAACTTAATTTACCGTTATCAACATTAGGTGGTATTAACGTCAACATATGGTGTCAAGGATTTGCCTAGTGTCACTGCTTACTCTGACGTCACACTTGATTGGTTTGGGATTGACTAAATACATGCTTACCTACAGTATTTGTCCAGTAGTTTCGTTGGTGTTACTTAGCAGGTAATATAAATAAGCAATATAGAAGATTTTTCGCAAATGTAAAAGAACATGTGCCTGGCATTTTATGCAATAGCGCAAAAACAACATAAGGTTTTCCAAGCATTTGCATCCTCATTATGTGGTTTATGGTGCCATAAAAACAGTAGTTACCAAGAGAACGTTAATTGGCTGTTTTAAGTACACTTTTAGATTCACTGAAGTGTACAGGGCTTTTACCCTAAAAAGCAGGTAGCAGATTAAAACTCACTATCACAAATAATCTCAATCTCAGAGTTACATTGTTATCAGGGAAATATATAATATCTTGATCAGCTATAAAAACTATAACAGCCAAAATTGGCCCCTCAGCTGAGATTGTCATAAACATTCACCCACGACTGTACACTGAATTCTTTATCGACTGCAGCAGGAGAACCATTTAATTCCCCCAGTCATATCTCGTAACTGGGTGAGAAATATACCATGGACTCTAGCCTAGAGTTAGAACCAACCTGACTAATTGAGGATATAACAGCTTCAGGATTATGCATCTCCATATGACTTTAATATTTCAAAAATGATGTGTTCTTTTATCCCAGGTGTCTTCATTTATTCATTGTTTGTAATAAAATAAAGGCTGTGGTGTTGTTGGGGCACATGAATAATTGCAAAATTCATAGATTATTTGGCATATAACAAAGTTGTACAATCACAGTGAGCTCAAAATGGTCTTGTAGTTATGGCTACCAGCAGTTGGCGGATAATGATCTGATCAACAAAGGTTAAAACCCCTTGGAGGATGACTCAAAGGAACATTCTATTCTCCTCACAGCTAAAAAGCAGTCTTAAGATCCTCGCCCCTCTGCTTAGCTCCTGCATGAGTCAGCTGCTGACTTTCACTCCCAGCATCCCACAACCACCTCAAACCCGCTGTGCGTACTTGTGTCTCACCAGGCTGTAATGCCATTATAATATACCACTATTAAGCTGTCTCCCCCAACCTTAATCCTTACTTTAATTTTGTTTGCCTGGTCCCTTCTCTATGAAATGTGTTTATCTTCCTCGCTGTTTATAGTAGTTTGCCACTTGACTTTCGTTTTGTCTTACTCACTTACTTACTTGATGTTTCAAATCAGCAGATAATTACATCATAAAAAGATAACCTGAGTAAATACATATATAATTTACATGTTATGATTTGTTGGAGGAAAGATATTTTCAAACCAACCCAGCAAAAATAGAAAAAAACATTTTTTCTTATAAACCCAATAACTGAGTTGGGTGCATCGCAGTATATCTACGTAACTAGCAATGAATATTTTACATCCCTATGGAGGAATTTTTTATAGTTTAATTTCAGTACACACAAGGAGGATTTGGCATGAACAGTCTTTCTGATTTCTTGCCTTAGCAACTACAATGTGTTGGAGTCCAAATTTTGACCAAAGGGTTTTGCTTTAAGTCATTTGGTGGTGGACTTACGGCTGTGCTTTAGATAACTTTCTTGCTCCATCAGACAGGAACTCTTTAATGCATGCCATTTTTGCCAAGACTCTTTGTTGCTGATGAACCCAAAACACTGACCTTAACTAAAGCACAGGAAACCGCAGTGCTTAAGGTGAGCCATGCCTGGGAAGGCTAAACAAAATTGCACATTTTGTTTCCATCACTGGATGGCGATTTATTAAAAGTGCTGAACTGAAAGGTAATCATTAAAAGATGCTGTCTAACTTGTTTATGTTTGGACAGATTGAGATGTTCATTGATTAGCTGAAGGTCCCCGTCTTATTGTGAAAGGAAACAAAAAGCAAAACAAAGATGGAAATAATACTTAATCAGGGCACAATGTATTAAAACTGCCCTTGTTATATCCTCCCAGACTAGCATATGAGCTTTTTTTCTTAGCTTTTTTGGTGGTCTACAGTTTGAAGCTTCTTTAAACTCCGCAGTAAAGTTTTCTGATAGTAATCCCTGCAAATATATGTCCCAGATTTCACGATCTAAAGAAAATATAGAAAGAAACGCTGACGGCATTATACCCACCGAGGTATTTTATACTTTTTTTTTTTTTTTTTAAACACGCTCATAAGGACCGTGAAATTTTCGCGGTGATTGTTGACTACTTAATCAGGTCATTAAAACCTAGGTGTGACATCTCATGCCCCTCAGATTGACATGTTTTTGCCAAAGAATGTAATTCTTTGTCAAATAGAAGCCCACTTTGACGATCGGTGCTCTTGTTCTCAGCTATACGTTTGTAGGGAGTATTCCCAGAGGTGTCAGCCTTGTCAGCTTCCAATATAAGTCCTGGTGGGAGGTTTCTGCAGGAAACTTTTGTTTTCTCTGCAAGGGGATGCATGGCTGTGCATTTAGAGGCTGTTTTTTTTGGTGCTTGCTAGTGTGTTTCAAAGACGCCAGGGTACATGTGTGTCATGGCATTGCTCCAATAGCTGGCAGCTGACAAATAATCTTTTTATCAATTGCTTTTCCCACATTTCCTCTTATAAACTATACTAGGTCTTACATGGTGCCTGGTACAAATCAAAATCTCATTACAATTTTACATAATTTACATGATCTGGTTGTACCAATAAAAATGGGATTAAACAAAACTGAATAAAACTTTGATTAAACATAGTCCAGCAAAAACACATATACAGATATTTCTAATGTCTACAGTGTGCCCTGTGTGTTTAAGAGTATAATCTCCAAAGCAGAAAGTAGGATCCAGGTTGATTTTCTCATCTCCGAAGCGCCCGGCTGCAGGAGAATATGCAAGTTCAGAGTTTTCTGCATCATTTATTTTTGTGGCACTGAGGCATCCTGTTGAAACAATAAGGTGTATTGCTCCAAAAAACTCCTTTGTGGCCCTTGAGTTTGAAAAGCCTTTCAAGATAAACACCCAAAGAGGCTTTAAACAACATGTCTATGAGTGGAAACACAGATCAGCCATTCATTTTCGGCTGAGTGGAGTGGTGAGATTTTGCTCTCCTCACCTTATCTCCTGAGCCGTGCTGGAAACAACCCCCCTCCAACCACCCCTGCCTATCTCACAGCAATCGCCTTTTCCTCGGTACAGATCAGGTCTGTTTGTTTTGAGTCTCATCTCAGTACCTCAGATAGAATTGTATTTCTCCGCATAATCAAGCTCTGGATTCCACTTAAACGGCTCATGTTTCCCCCAAAACTTTTTAGAGCTCTGCAACCTAATGAGGGAAGTCCCCACGCCATCTAATTTACCCCAGTTCTCATTTTTCAGAAATATCAGGGTTTTTAGTTAGATTGCTCCTTGATCCCTGTGGGCTCAACTTACAAAACCAGTGAAATGAAGTTACGTGATCCTGTTGATCCCAAAAGGCAAAAACAGGTGAGCCTGCTGTGGTTTATGAACATTAATGGTGTTGACATATTTCATTGACGACCAAAGTAACTCTAAAGGCTAAAAAAAAATATATAAATGATTAAACTATGATTAAAATAAAAGAACACATGAGCATATGTTTATACCTGGCTCATATGTAGGAAATATTTGTAGCTTTTACTTATCTGAACAATTGCCAGGGTATTCTGTAAAATACCAATTTAGTGTCAGAATGCTCAGATGTTGGGCTAATGTGCTTCGTGTGCTCAATATTTCCTTCAGAGACCGCGGGGCAGGAGAATCAATCTGAATCCGTGTTCACGTTCACTTCTGTTGGAATTAATATACCCAGCGATGTGCTGAAATTGAAAACATGTTGCTCATACATACTGGCCAGAAATCTCAGGCTCCAAATCTCCATGGAATGGAGAATGTTGCTGAACCTGTCAGTCTGTGCTAGCGGAGTTATTTAAGAAAGGGATATCGAGCTACACTGAAATATAACAGTGGAATGCACCTTATATTTGTTTTTAGTTAATGTCTTGTCTTAATGCTTTACCAAAAAACCTTTTGTAAAGTGATGAGAAGCGTTATATGTCAACAACACTGTTATGAGCAGTATTATTAAAGTTTTCCTTGACAGTCCGTAAATATAAAGAAATATATATTGAAAAAAACTAGATAGTTATTTTAATGTTATCGATCAATTTATCATACAACCCTCTTGCCACCGTACGCTTAAGGCTACTACTATTAAGAAGTCTATGATATAGATGTTAATATGAAATAATATATTACCCTTACTCAATTCAAGCTAATTATTTGAAATGTTGTTTAGTCGTTTTTCAATCTACCCACTGTCAGAAGTGAGGTAAATGTCTTGGAAATCCAGTCTTAACATTTGCCAAGTGACTCAGCAGTCACAGAGTATGTGTAGCTGTCGAAAGAACTCCCTGCTGTTTGTTTTCTTAAACATGTTTTCCTGACCCTGATGAGAAACATCACAATCAAGTGAATGAGGATTTATATAGAGTGGGTAGGAAACAAAACCATGTTGCAGGTGTTTCAAGCATGTTCTTTAGGTCTTTTGTATTTCCCTTATGTACTTTATATGACTGTATAATATAAAAAATATGTACAGTATAATATTACTATAGAGCTTTCATAGCATAATAAATCCTGCCCACACTTTTAGATGCGTGTTTGTGTTTGAAGAGAGATTAATGCAGTGAACATGAACTTTCAGAAAACAATGAACTGACTTTCACAAAAAGTATCTACCGGTTACATTTAGAGGCTAATGGAATTATGCTCCTCCTCATATATTCAGTGTTTGCGTTGACATTTTCTAATCATATCTTGATCCTAAAATAGCAACACATTTGTGATTTACCTACAGCAACACTAAGTAACTTTTCTACCTTTATAAAGTATTTTCAAGACTTTTGTGATTATACGTCAACTTACAGCTCGTTGAATGACACCTCTGTCATGGCCCGAGGGGGTCGGTGTCTCTTTAACCGGGACTAAGCAACTTTAAGGAGGGTGGCAGGAACCCTGCCTCATAAAACAACTATAAAGTCTTCTTTAAAGCAAAACACTACCACTTTTGTCCACACGGGCCGCCAAAATCGACCAAAACTAAAACTTCGTTAGAGTTGCTTTAAAATAGAACACTAAAACCAGAAGTTTACATAAACGGAATAAAAATGCCCATATGCCCTTTTTTCCTCACAGTCTAAAGTTAGACATCCAATGTTTTAAATCATTTGGAATTAGCAACATAATTTATTTTTGCCTAGTGCCACAGTAATGAGGGAAAGAACCAGTTTGTAACCACTTTACCTGGATGCCAAGGTTCATTGTCCATTTGAAAGACCATTTACCCTTTTACTTTAACTTCCAAGCTGATGTCTTTAGATGTTGCTTCAATATTATTTAATAAAGTTTTGTATAATACCATCAATTTATGAAATGTATCAGTGCTTAACCTTGCCCTGCAGCAAAACAGCCATAAAACATGATGTGTCTTCCATACTTCACAGTTGGGATGCTATTCCTGGTATTACAAAAGGTACCCATTTTCCTCCAAAGGGAATGATTGTAATCATGTGCAAAGTTCCTTCAGACCACAGGAGAGGGTTTCCATAAGGGGAAAGTCTTTGTCCCTGTGTGGACTTTCAAAATGCAATCAGCTTGTACTTATTTGAATAGATAAAAATATAACACTGAACCAAACACTGAAGAACCATCTTGGCTGATTTGATTTGACTTTACAATAGTTTTAAGCCAAGTGTGTTGGCTTAAAAGTGTTAGAGAAATAACCTAAAAATACATCTGTAGGTGTGCCTCAAATTAGTTAACCTAACAGTAGTTTCTGACACCATCAAATCATCATCTGGGGTTTTGCTACTTGTTTAAATAGGCAGAAATCATTCCCTCTGTACAATTCCGATTTTATTAAGACATTGATTAATAAACCTCTGACATATTATTTCTTTCATAACTGCGAGATTTAGCTTATAGGTTTACTATTGTTAAAAATAACTGATGTAAAACAAGAGATTTTCATTGTTATTTAACTTCAGATTAGATTCTTCTACATCGAAAATATTCGTTGCAGACAACTAAGACTGCACTAAATAAGACATGCAAGATGCTTGGATAAATGGCTTAAAAACAATTGGGCTGAATAAAATGCACTTTACACAGTATGGCACAAACCATGTAAAAACAGATTTGTAAAAAAAACAACACAAAACACATTCTGCTCTTCTTGGAATAAACTGCAAACTAATGTAGTGTATCCATTTGAGAAAAATGGCAATCATCTTCATACGTTTCTTAGCATCATGTGTTTGTAATATGGAGCACTTGTTAAAAAACAGGCAAACACTTTTGAGATTGCAACGACTGGTGGAGGTGCCCTAAAAGCTTTTCTGGGTCAGGATAAAAGCTAATGCTCAATCTTTTGGTAAAAAAGACTTTACTTCAGCTGGGCCAGAGAGAACTCATATCTGAAGGATGACATGATGATTGTATTGTGCTGCAGGTACAAGCCAATTCTTTGCTTTGAAAACTCTATTTTGTCATGGAATTGTATTACAAGGCAGGAATGCATCTCAATCCCCTCTCTAAGAACATTATATTGCCTAGAGTGGTTATTGTTCATGAGTCTTAGCATGTTTGCTTGGGTTTTTTATATACCAGGAGAGAATTTGTAAGGGCCGCTGTACATTCGTTGGTGAGGCCTTTCTTTTTAAGCAAACAAAAGAAGCAGCGCTTCCCTCTGTGCTTTTGCTGCTGCTATCTCTCGTAATGATGACTCTCTTTACGCCGTGCATCCTACCGAGTTCACCAACAATTTAACCTTTTTTTTTTCCTCCACTACAGCTGTTTCTATGACAACTAAAGACCCTGTTGCAACTCCAAAAGTGATAAACATGACAACCACATAATGGATTTGATTAATCTTGTGAGAACCACCAATGAAAAGGTAATAATGGTGTTTTCACTATTTACAAATTTTGGTGAGAATGTCTCTGAGCCTTGTGTAAAATCTAGGCTTCCCAAGCTGCAGTACTACATCTAAAGTGAGTTACAGCACGGACATTTTGTGGGCTGGTTCATCCAACAGTGCACTAATATCCAAGTAAATCTCTAAGGTAAAGCCGCATGTCTTGGTCCATGGTATGAAAATATAACTCTATTATTGCCTGGCGGAGGTTTATGAGGCTATGGTTGTGAAAAGGGAAACCTTGGGCTTTTCTCTGTTTTCCTCCCTTATTGCATTTGACAGAACAGTGACCACATATATGTCCATGTTGTCAATAGTTTAAATTGAGACTTTTGAGAAGCTACTTTGCCGGTCCCCCCCCTGCAGCTCATGTAAAATCATCTTATAAAATGTTGCCCAAATAGCTGCTGCTTTTAAGAGGAGTAACATGTGATTATGTGTAGCATGACGATGATAATGCTCTACCCTCTGATTAGGCTTGTGTACAAATGGCATGCTCCTAAACGACTCCTGTAAGAATATACTGTGTCTGTATTGTTGTTGGCATACACCTCTGTATTCTGATGTGAGTTAAACTACAAGGTTAGACGCTTTTGGAAACATACATCTGATTTCATGGAACACTGCTGCAGATTGCTTTGCACTACCGGTTCAGTGCTTCCCCAAGATGGGGTTTAGTCATGCTGCTTTAAATAAAACTGTTGACACATCTTAAACTAACAAAAGTTAATTTTCCCGAAAAAGTTCAGCCGAGAGAGAAGCACAAATGTTTTTCAAATGTGTAACAGAAAAAGCTAATTAAGCTTATGTTTTTACCCGTATTGTTAGCTCTTCTGCCGAACCACGACACTTACTTAAGCTCCTCTCATTTGGTTTCTCTGAGAGGAAAGCAGCATTTTGAGTTAGTTTTTGTCATCTGACAGCTCGCATACCAGTTTGAGGTTTTTTGTTTTCATTCTTTATTTTTTCAAACAATTACAAACAGCTTGCACTCTTATGGGCTATACACAAGTTGATGACTGCTTCCTCCACACTATTGATTCTTTAAGAGGAACTGTGAACATATTACAAGTATCACTACTAGTAGGGCACTTCTTAAATTTAGCAATATGACAAAGTTAAACTTTTGGCTAGTTAATGAATTGTTTAAGTTACAATTCTCCCACAGTATGTAAGACTGCAACAAATTCGATTTCAACTGAGCGCCGTTCAGGACGGCTGCCGCCAGAGTTGCTCCGTGTCGTCTTGTCTACTTTTACTTTGTTCTACGTTTTTGTTGCCTGTGTTAGTTTGTCTTTTAGGGTATTTTGGCCTTCTTATGGCATTCTCAGTGTCTAATTAGTTATTTAAGCCAATTATGCAGCGCGGCGAGTTTTTGACCGCATTTCTGGTGGCTCGATTACTTTTTTCCAGCGTGGCCCTGGCGAAGCAGCGTCAGGCTCACATTGTTTACACAAGGAACCAGCTGAGGGATCTCCGAAGGAGCGGAACGTACAGGGAGAGACACAAAATCCCCAAAGAACTGAGGAGAAAGTACCGGGGCCGCAGAGCCGGTAGGAGACGGGGGCTGAGGAAGAGGAGACACCGGGCGTATCTCCCCTCCATCGTCATGGGAAAAGGTGAGATCGCTGTTAAATAAAATGGACGAGCTAACGGCGCTAACGAGGAGGGACAGTGTTTTCCGTGTGGGATCGCTCCTGTGCTTCACGGAGACGTGGCTGCACGACAACATTACCAATTCTGTGGTGAGTTTGCCTGGCTTTAAGTTGGTGCGAGGGGACAGGAGTAGCGCCGACAGTGGCAAGAAGAGGGGAGGGGGAGTCGCTGTTTACGTTAATAACAAGTGGTGCCACCCGGGACACGTAACTGTGAAGGAGCGTGTGTGTTCTCCGGACATCGAACTGTTAGCAGTCATCCTGCGTCCGTATTATTTGCCGCGTGAGTTTTCCCATGCCATCGTCATCATTGTTTACATTCCACCGGCTGCAGACGCGTCGCGGGCGTGTGACGTCATCACATCTGTGTCAGCCAGACTGCAGACCCTGCAGACCAGCGCTTTCATCGCCATTTCAGGGGATTTTAATCATGTCACTCTCACCTCAACCCTGCACCTTCAAGCAGTTTGTGGACTGTAAAACCAGAGACAATAACACAATAGACCTGCTGTATGCTAATGTTAAGGATGCATACAGTTCCACAGCTCTACCTCCAGTTGGCAGAGCTGACCACAACATTCTGCACCTGAAGCCACTCTACATCCCTGCTGTCCAGGGGCAACCTGTGGTCACCAGAACTGTTCAGCAATGGTCACTGGAGGCTGAGGAGACCCTCAAGGGATGCTTTGAGGTAACAGACTGGGATGTTCTCTGTGACGCACAGGGAGAGGACATCAATGACGTCACTGACTGCATCACGGATTACGTCAACTTCTGCACCAACACCATCATCCCCACAAAGACTGTGCGCTGTTACCCCAACAACAAACCGTGGGTGGCCAGGGACATCAAGGCACTACTGAACAGGAAGAAGGCTGCATTCAGGAGCAGGGACAAAGAGGAGCTGAGGAGAGTACAGAAGGAACTGAGGGTGAGGATTGAGGAGGGGAAGGACAGCTACAGGAGGAAGCTGGAGAGCAAGCTCCAGCAGAACAACATGAGGGAGGTGTTGAGTGGGATGAGAGCCATCAATGGTTACAGCAAAAAGGGCGACCAGCTGATGGAAGGAGACCTACAGGAGGCTAACCACCTAAACCTGTTTTTCAGTCTCTTTCCGCCCTCCCCCCAGCTCCTCCAACGACGCTGTTAGCACCTCATTGAACACGCCCGTCCACCCTGCACCCCCCGCACACCACCAACTCTCCTCTCTTCAGCATCAACAAAGCCCGCCTGCCCATCTTCATCTGAGGGACTCTCCCCGCCATCCCCCATTACCATCAACGCAGAAGAGGTAAGAAGAGAATTCAGTCGCGTGCGTCAAGGAAAGGGAGCTGGTCCTGACAGCCTCAGCCCCCGGGTGCTGAGAGGATGTGCCACCCAGCTGTGTGGGATCTTCCATCACATCTTCACCTTGAGCCTGAGCCAGAGGGTCGTTGCCGACTGGTGGAAAACTTCATTTCTGGTTCCTGTGCCCAAGAAGAAGACACCTACCACACCCAGTGACTACAGGCCGGTTGCCCTGACATCGCATGTCATGAAGTCACTAGAGCGGCTCGTCCTGAAGCACCTGCGTAACATCGTCGGACCTTCACTGGACCCCCTGCAGTTTGCGTACCAGCCCCGGATGGGAGTTGAAGACGCCATCATCTACCTGCTGCACCGAGTCTACTCGCACCTGGAGGAGGCAAGCAGCAAGGTGAGAGTCATGTTCTTTGACTTCTCTAGTGCGTTCGACACCATCCGACCAGCTCTCCTCAGCAACAAACTCCTGGACATGTGGGTGGACGCTACACTGGTGGCCTGGATCAACAACTACCTAACAGGCCGCCCACAGTATGTAAGACTGCAACACACCACATCAGACATCATACGCAGCAGTACGGGGGTCCCACAGGGGACAGTACTGTCTCCGTTCCTGTTCACCTCTGATTTCAGGTTTTGCTCACAGTCCTGCCACCTGCAGAAGTTCTCAGACGACTCTGCCATTGTGGGCTGCATCAGCAGGGACCAGGAGGCCGAGTACAGGAGTGTGGTGGACAGGTTCGTGGAGTGGTGTGGGCTGAACCATCTGCAGCTTAACGTTGTGAAGACAAAGGAGCTGGTGGTGGACTTCAGGAAACAGTGGAACCGCCCAGACCCCGTCATCATCAACGGCTCAGCTGTGGACATAGTGGATGACTACAAATACCTCGGTGTCCACATAGACAATAAACTGGACTGCTCTAAGAACACACACACTGTCTACAAAAAAGTTCAGAGCAGACTGTACTTCCTCAGGAGGCTCAGATCTTTCAACGTCTGCAGGACCATGCTGCAGATGTTCTACCACTCTGTGGTCGCCAGCGCCATCTTCTACGCTGTCGCTTGCTGGGGCAGCCGGCTGAGGACGGCTGACACCAACAGACTCAACAAGCTCATCAGGAGAGCTGGCTCTGTCCTGGGACTGGAACTGGAGTCTGTGGTGGAGGTGTCAGAGAGGAGGATGCTGAGGAAGCTGCTCAGCATCAAGGACAACACCTCCCACCCCCTACATGCCACGCTGACGGCCTGTCAGAGCACCTTCA